>JAPYZD010000927.1:0-25930 GCA_030522725.1 Ichneumoninae sp. B BG-2022a
TTCAACAGGTCGCGACGGAGTACCCGCATCAGGCGCCACAGGGTAGCTGGGGACACTAGATTCCGGCTGTGACGGGTAAGAAGGTTTTTGTGGATGTCCCGGATGACCGTCACCAGTGATCGTAGGGTAGCTCGGAACGCCAGTGTTTGGTTGTCCGGGCTGCGATGGCGCACCTCCCGCGCCTGGCAGAGTGCCAGTTTGTGTGGGATAAGATGGACTCGGAGGATTTCCAGTAGGTCGCGACGGAGTACCCGCATCAGGCGCCACAGGGTAGCTGGGGACACTAGAGCCCGGCTGTGACGGGTAAGAAGGTTTTTGTGGATGTCCTAGATGACCGTCACCAGTGATTGTAGGGTAGCTCGGAACGCCGGTGTTTGGTTGTCCGGGCTTGGCAGAGTGCCAGTTTGTGAGGGATAAGATGGCCTTGGAGGTTTTCCAGCAGGATGCGACGGAGTACTACCTCCAGGTGTTCCGGGGTAGCTGGGGACTCCAGAATCCGGTTGTGAAGGGTAAGAAGGTTTTTGCGGATGTCCCGGATGACCGTCACCAGTGATCGTAGGATAGCTCGGAACGCCAGTACTTGATTGTCCAGGCCGAGAAGGCGTTCCTCCCGAGCTTGGCGGATTGCCAGCTTGTGAGGGATAAGATGGTCTCGGAGGTTTTCCAGCAGGATGTGATGAACCACTTGCATCGGGCGTTATGGGATTACTCGGGACTGGTGTACCAGTTTGTGAGGGGTGAGAAGGTTTTGGAGGTCGTGACGGATTAGCGCCTCCGGGCGTCGTAATGCCAGTACTTGGTCGTCCAGTGTTAGCAGGCTGCGACGGTGTGCCCGGATACTGACCGATAGGTGTAGCACCCGATATTCCGCCAACTACATTAGATCCAGGTTCTTTAAATTAAAAAATTATGTATTGTATAAATTTGATTACTCCGTTGCAACCACTGAATTTACAAGCAACACTAATATAATGGTTAATGGTATAAACTCACTTCCGGGCTTGAATGGTGGTGATACTGCCGGTTTTGTGACCGTACCTTCGAACTGACCGCAAATGGGTGGGAAACGCAAGTTTCGCCATGCAGTTAGAATCCCATGATGATCGTGATGATCGTCGTGGTCATGACTGTGATCATGACTGTGATCATGATGCTCGTGCTCATGGAGGAATATCTCCACGTCTTGTCCCGGTCGGACTACGCGATAGCCCCATCCGTCGCTTATGTAAAATGTCGCGGCGAGCTTTCCAAAAGGGTCCACGTAACCGTAACACCCGTAAGTGACACCATCCGGACCGTGCACCTCGTGATGAAACTGCCCATTTGGCGATACCTCATATCCATAATTGTATGCATCTGCAACAAAAATTAACTCATTGACGCAACGATCATTCGGCTTAGTTATAATAGCTCTAAGTCACTAACTCGTTTCGAAGTCTTGATTCAAATATTGCGTTTTCTGCTCATCGCTGATATCGAAAACAACTTCTTTGCCGTGTCTGTCTTTGCCGTCCTGCGCCTGTGCGACTTGCAGAATTACTTCTGCAATCACCTGCAAGCAATAAATAAAAATTCAATATTATTATCATCATCGCGCACTTGATCAGTTATTGTTTCCTTTGAACGTAATCCGTCGGCGGAAGTATTACCATACAGATTATTCTGTCGACGTGAATGACGATGCAGTAACTCTCCCGCAGTATCACAGGTAGCGATTGCTCTGCGACAAGGGGACTTGAGAGGCAATAATTTTGTTTCTTTTCCAAGCGACTGATCGCGACTGCACGATAACGATCGAGTTATTTTCTTAGACAACGATCTCGGTGTCTCTCAAGCGAATCATTACTGCCGATGTGAACGGGACAAACTTAGTGCCAGTCCTCGGCGCTGAATCGTGTGTAACGAACATAAAGAAGACCCTTGATTTTCGCTCGCTTAGTTACAGCTCGCAGCTTCGATATTTGACAAGTGGAATATTCCATAAATAGACTGATACTGTCAGGATCTCTGTGCCAAACGATTAAAAACCGTCACAGCGCGCAGACCGTGTACCTTTTCGTTCCTGTTAACCTTTCGGAACTTTGGTCTTATCGGAATTCCTACCAGCAAATCGTACACTTTCAAATGTCAACGACGAGCTTTCGTCACAGTCAGTATCCTTGATTGCAATTCGCTTCGCACGCCGGTGTGGTTGAGAATCTAGGCGTGAACGTCCAATCTTGCATTTTAAAAACATTTTGAATATCGCTTATCGAGGTATTATCGCCTAGTTAAAAAAAAAGACTCTCGGGATAAATGCTTCGATTTTGCACAATTAAGAAGCCAATTATACTATAAAAAAAGTTGCACCCATAGTGGTTGAGTGTGATTGACTGGACCATTTAAAACTTCGTGCTGAACCCAAACTTTATAGTTCCTATCGATACGGATATCTCTCGAGCGGCTGGTGGAACTCCGCTTTGGCGCATAGCAGCGCGAAGGTTGAAACAATTAGAAATATTTCTTCATCGTTCGGGTCCTCCAGATATACTTTACGAAATTGCATAGCCCGCGGGGTGCCCGAGCGAGCGTTCCGCGAACGCACCAACAACAGCCTCGAGTCAGTTGGCCTTATTTAGAAGTGAGAGTTCGCTATGCACTCGTTATATGCAGCAGGTACCCTTTATTGCCGCCTCTCAAACTTAAAATTGTCGGAGCCACAATAATTGGGGGCCTGTGCTTTCGAGACTATGTTCTTACACCGACTGCCGAGAATGAAAAAAAAAATCTTCGAACGAAACTGCAGTACGCATTATGAAAATAAGAGAAGAAAGAAAAACTAGAAAAAACATGCGTAATATATATATGCAGGTAGGTTGGTTGGGTAGTGTGTCTGAAATTCTGAATTTGTCCACGTGACGAGTGCCTGATATCCCATCTTTGTGATTAACCTCGTTGAGGAATACGAGTTAGAAACACGGATCATCGTTTAAGCAAAGTTTGCATGGTATATGCCTAGACACTGTTCAGCTAAGCGGGCCTCGTTGCCGGTGTCGACTGCATGTCGGCGTACGCTAGCCCACGTCGCCGGCAGCACACTTGACCCGCGTATCCAGCGCTGATGCAAGTAATTTAACTAATATGCGAACCACTATTGAACGTGCACTCTGGCGCATATAGCGTTTAGAATTCGCACCCGTTAAAGGAGAACCAAGCATTGGGGTGTGACAGCGCAAAGCTGACTTTGATTGATGCACTACCTCGCGGTAGTAACAATAGTTTAGTCGGCTTGGTGATTAATGGGAGTACAACGGCCGCGAGGGATGTGCAGAACCGATGCGACGTCCAAGCCTTGAACGCCCACTTTACGGAGCCATTCCAAAAGTCGCGACGAGGAATCAAACGCCGTACCCGCGGAGGAAAGATACGTCTTGCCAAGTAGCCGATGAATAGCGCGACTAGTTGCTTCAGAGCCGTTCACGGTACCTCATTGAATGCCAACTCGAACGTCATTCAGAAACATATATATATATCCTTATGTATACTTTTTTTTCGATCGCTTCTTCGAATGTCTCATCGCTCGATTTGACATGTGCTATCTGGCCGCGTCGGCGTTCTGAAGTTTTTTTTTTTTTAGTTAATTTATTCGAACAATCTCGGCTCGGGGACTCTCACGCGCAAGCGCACAGGCTAGATCTGGAAGCGCGAACGTCGATTAGCATAACCGAGTTAGGCATCCGTTCGAGAGATAGTGAAAGTAGTCCCGGCGTTTTAATCGTGGGTGGGCCTTCCCCAGGTCAGTTACATCGCCGCTATACGGCACACGGTAATAATAGTTCTTCGGGCATTTAGACCACGTTACATCTGTATTATAATCGCGCTTATCGAGCTCATGACGATTTAACGAGCGTCGATCGAATTGTAAAGAAGAAAAATGTAAATCGTGCATTAAATTATACTTATGCGGGCATGTAGCAGCGGTTACTGTGAAAACCAATTTCGGTGTGTTAAGTCACGGTCGTAAATATGGGAAGAGGCCAAATTATGCGTAGGTGAAAACAGAAAGAGAAAACCCGCTCGAACTGATGAATTATCGTGTAAATATGTAAATCGAGATACGCGTATTGGGCGTTCACGGTGTAAAGTCAAAGAAGATACTTTTCTTTTTTTTTACATTTCGCCAAATGCATGATAGCCGCGTATCGTTAGTTTCGCAATGGCGAGGTTTCTTTGAAACATTCTCAACACATTTTTGCTTGTTTCGTTTGAGCTAAACAAATACCTGTTACTTGAGTGATATTACTTGACAGTGATGCTATTTTTTTTTGTGAGACGCGATCGAACGATGCCTGTTGATCCCGGTAACACAATTATCCGGAGCAACTGGCAGAGAGCCAATCTATTTACCACCTACATCCTACCATACACGGCTATCCTTGACATTTGTTAGCGAGGAACTGTTTGTTTTGGTTATCAACGAGCGCTCACCAAGATCCTCTTACGATCTCTTACACTATAAATAAAATTCGTATGAAATTTAATGTACCGGTACTGGAAGTTTTTATGCATAATTTGGTATATTATATTACATTTTATGTAATATATTCACAATTAACCTACTTTAAAAATACTTTAATTTTAATAATTTACTTTAATTTCATTAATCGTACATTACATTTATACGTTAAATTGAATGTACCAGTTTTTGCATAAACACTTGCAGTCCGGTGCATTCAATTTACAATTTTTTTTAGCATTGTTTGTATCCTGCTGTTATATTGAAGAGAACATCAATCTCTTAATAATAACAATAATAATAATAATAGCCCTGTTATGCATAAAAACTGTTATAACTCGGTGGCACGATTCAACATGCTTTATCCTCCAAAGCTGACAATGTAATTTGTCACAGTCCCATTAAGGATCGTTCCACTAGCGAACAAACTCATACGATTAATAACGACATGATTAATCTTATACGCTCAGTTTGCCTCACGATATGAGATTTCTGCGACTCTTAGACTTAAAGAATTTCGGTCGGACTAATAAATTACAAGGTCGCTTCGGATGCGTCACTCGAGCCATATAAACCACACATACATTTCGACTTTCGTTCATCCGTACCGTTGTGGGTCACCTTTGCTACAATTTACTTAAAATCAATATTTCTCAATTTCGTTAATGCCGAATGGACATGAAACAACGTAAACAAACATGTCTATCAACTTGATACATCTACGCGGTAAAAGTTATTAAAATTATGAACTCGCAAAGTTTAATGCTCCGGATTACATTTTCGTACGTATTTTTTCCTCTATATTTTCTTTAATATCAAAGTTAAAAAAATACGTATGGAATTTAATGTACCGGACTGGAAGTTTTTAAGCAAAAACTGGCTATTAAATTTCATGTTGAATTGTGACGAAAAATGTATCTCCTGTGTATTAAAAACATTGGAATTACTTTAATTTTAATAATCTACTTTGGCTTACTATTAAAGTACTTCAATTTTAATCATTTACTTTAATTTCAATAAAAAAGCACATTAATTTTTTAACATTTGTACATTAAATCTAATGTACCAGTCTCTTTGCAAACAAACTTTCAGTACATAAAATTTACCATTTTTTTTTACAGCGATTCTTTTCCAAGTTGATATTTTCCTTAACATTTCTTTCCAAGTTATTACGTTATTTCCAACTTCTTAACGATGCTTCGTGTATGCAAAGTCGTGCTTGAAAGGGTTAACGAATATTGTCGAGACAATTTATTGATATCGCGACGTAATAATTTCTTCAACGTCAGTTCGCATCGTAATATCCTCTTTATTAGCGGTTTCCATGTTACTCAACCGGCGAGAGCAATTGAAAGCTGATGCGGCATGAGATGAGTAATGAATTATCAGGTTCACGGTTGGCGCGCATCGGCAAGCCTTCTATCCGTATCTGTCGGCGAAGGAGGATGCAATAGCGGACCGTGAACCGGCAAACAATCAGCGCTTCGATGTCTCACGCCCACGCTAGGGAAAGCGATACCCTCGCAATCGAAGGGACCCGTCGCGATCGCGACCATGTTGAGAGTCGTCGGGCTCATCTTCACGGCTCATTTGAACGGCGAGATTATTGCACCGGCGAGTGAATACTCATTACCTCTTCTATCAAAAGGCAATCGATCTGACGTACGTGGCCTGCCTTGCGCTTCGGGCTTGAGTTCCCGAGCCCGAAAGGGTAATACATGCTAACGATGAGTTCCCGGACCCTCATGCCAATGGATCAAATGTTCCTTGGCACTGTATTATAAAGGGCGGAGTGTTAGGCTTTCACTAAAAAAAAACAAAACATAACAAAAAAACGGAGAGGGATTCGATGAAAAATTTTGAACATGTTCATTATGAGAACAGGCTGTTCTTGTCTCTAGCTTTTTCCGCATTGTGTTATACAACTAAATGTTGAAATCCATTATATTTTATTATAACGACCGAGCGAATGAATAACGCGCTTTTTTTGTTTTGGGGCGGATATTATTAATAATGATAAACGTTAATTATCCCGATCACGTAATGTCTGTTCGCTTTGAAGGTCTCGTCCAGACTCTCTGACACGACGATCGGTCTTGTATCGATCGGCCGTCTGTTGTCAAACCTAATTAATATCGTGTCTATTAACGAATAGTCCGCTACATATTCGTTACATTATTATGAATGTCTGGAAAGCGTATGAAATGACACTGTTGGATACTTTATTGTTTAAAAAAGTATATACTTGAAAAAATGGCAATAAAAATGAATGATTGTCAATGTAACGTCAGGCCCTGCTTGATAGTCTTTATAGCGGTATGTGGCAAATAGGCTACAGTCATCCGTACCCGGACGATTTTTACGGTGAAAATTGAAAGGTAAACGAAATGAATAACATTACCTGTATCATGACTCATCGATGTGTGAATCATCATATGTATTTGAGAATCCCCCGAAATATCGTCATGAAATATGGGGTGAATGATAGCTCTTGTATTATAAGCGCTATGGTAAGTAAATATCATATGACGATATTTACGGTGAAAAATGAAAGGTTAAAAAAAATGAATTAACATCATCTGTATCATGACTCATCGATGTGTGAATCATTACATGTACTTGACAGTCCCCGAACTATCGTCATGAAATGTAGAATGATTGATAGCGCAACATAGTATTTATCTGCTCACGATTAATCGCCGCTGAAGGATCGACAACACTTATGTCGGCCTCCGTATAAGTTTCGCGCGAGAGAAATAATAAATTAGATAGGATAATAAAACCCGAGGCAATGAGCTGTGTATTCTCTTAATACTTGTGACGGGGGTTATTATGCGCAGGCTCGGAGCTTCTGCCACGTGCTCGATCGGGCCCCGTATACCCTGTGAAGAGAACCTAATATTTATGTAACTCGGCTTGTGAGCTAAGCGACCGGCGCTCACGGTGAAAGCTGTCGTTTAAGATCAATTAGCCTATTGGCACTTTTCGACGGAAATCAATTATTACGCTCGTCTTAAGGAGAATTAAGTCTTCGCCTATGACAAACCTTTCGTCAACTTTATTCAATTTTACCGTTAAAAAAATAATTAAATAAATCATCGATCTTTGTTTAATTATGGAAATACAATATTCACATCTTATGTTTAAAACATATATATTAAGTGTGCCGATGGGTCACAGCAAAGGTATTGGATTCGGACTTATGGAAGAGTTTCCCGTGGTATTTCTTTCGCATCCGCAGTCCCGTAACGGAATGACTCGCGATCCGGTTATTCGGCTTCGAAGAAAAATCGATAAAATAAAATATGCCAAAAGTTCGGCGCTACAACATGTGTTTTAATATCCATAAATATCGACGCGCCTGCCACTCCAAAGTCATAAATTATATATGCATGTATGTATATGTGGGAGAAAATATGAGGAAGAAGATCCCGGAGGATCGTTGATCTTGGGCTCGGTGGACTCTCGCCGGTACAAAAGAACTGAATGCTAATTCGCGATCTCGCGTGTCGGCAACAACCTTGTCCACTAAAAGAGCTGCAACGGCACCGCGGATAGACGAATGACTCTCTGAATAATTTGTCAATCAATTTATATGCAGTCCTATCGATGATTCATACTGCAGCAGCCCAGACGTATGCATATGTATGCACAGGTGCTCGATCGACAGTATCGATAAACACGGTAAAATAAATTATTCAGTCGCACGTCTATATCACGTCGTCGGTGTATCGTTCATTCATCTGCCAATATTTATCTTACCAAAGAGCTTTCCATAAGCGGCGTTTACTTTTTTATTTTTCTATTGTCGCGTATGTTTTGTCATGTCGTTCGGGTTTTGCTCGAGATCGAATGTTATTCGTACTCATTCGATATTCGACATCGAAAAATTCTTTTGTACGTCGTCGACAATGACCTGGAGAAACGCGAATTGAATTTTTGTATTTACGTTTCTCAACTGCATCGGACACTTTTTTTTCTGTCTGTGAAATCGTTCCGTGCTTTTTGCCATTAACCCTTCGAGTACCGGGAACTTTGTGCCGATCGCAAACGACCATGCACAAAAACGATACGGATGCTCGCAATAAAGTTTCTTCTGCGTTATCAAGAAAAGCGTTTTTTTAAACTTTTTTATTGCCGTACCTGTTGTTATATCGTTCAGCTTCTGTTCGCGATCGATTGAACCCTTTGGACTCTTTCAATATTCGACATCGAAAAATGCTTTCGTACGTCATAAATATGCGCCCAGAGGAACGCAAACTGAAATTTTGTATTCGCGTTTGTAGACTGCATCAGACACATTTTTCCTAATCTGTGAGGTTGTCTAGTGCTTTTTGCATTTAATCAACTTTTCAATGGGGATTTTTTTTCAATGTTATATTTTCCTTTTTCCTTTCTGATTCGATAGATTTCCAGACATTGCAGAGTTCTATATCGTATACGGTGAGAGTTGCATTGAACAGATCGCGGGGGCGAAATTTTATTGTTATCTCTCGATCCGGTTGCAAAAGTGGGACGTTTTCATTATCCGGGGAAAAAAGGTAGTGGCTAATAAAGAGGATGAGGAGGAGGATGAGGCCATGGAGAGTTCGGACGCATCATCTCGCGGTGAAAGTCATCGGGGCGCGTATACTACAGTTGCGTAATAACGAAAAGACACGAGAAACAGCGCATATTGAGCGGCTGTAGCAACGCGGAGCAGACGGAATCCGGTACTCTCGTGGCGTCCGGGCAATGACGGGCCGAGGTGCACGTTTGTACGTTCAGGGGCATTTGTCTTCGGGATGATAGTCCGCTTCGGGTCAATTCCGTTCCAGCGACACACTTTGCAACTCCGATCGGCGAATGAGCCTCGCGTGGATTAACTGCAGTTAAACACGATCGCGATACACACGATTATCGCAATCTTCCGCAAATGATAATGCCTCCTCTCTTGACTCGTTGACTCAATTAACTCTCTTGAGTACAATGTCGTAACGACCGCGCGGACGAAATTAAACGCGCGAAATTGGGACGTGGAGATAAAGCGGACAACAAGAAAAAGCGAAGATGAGCGCTTGAGATTTTCGTAACTTTGCTCTGTTGACCCGTACACGATAAAAACACTTTAGACAATTAACAAAAATTAACGAAAAAATTCTTGTTCACAAATAGTTGACAATTTTGATCTTGTACATTTTACAAATCATATTGTTAATATTATAATTTTGTTTTTACTTGAAAATTGTAAAATTATCAAGCGAATAATTCTGGGCCTTTGAGGTCCGAAATGTTTGTCAAATGTAAAAAAAATTACTATGCACTACCAAATATTTCGTATGTGTCAATGTGAAAAGATCGAAGATTTTCTTTATACCCGAATCGTGGATCGACGTAAAAATAATTTTTTATATCCGAAAAGTTACAAATTTTTAATTACATTAATAATTAATATACAGTATCGAGCTGTTACAGTTAACACGGTTATAGTTATACCTCACAGCTTCGACAGGTAATTTTTTAATATGCGGCGTAAAGTATCAAAATGAATCGCGAGTTCAGAATGTCCCAAATATACCCGCGTTATTTTATCACCGCATCGTCGTATTTTTTTTTATTACTTCTTTTTACATAGGTACGAAATCTGATCTCGATATATCGATTGAAAAACAGTCGGCGAGATGTAGTAAAATCAAGCCCACCCGCGGCAGCGAAGACGGGACGTCGAGGGATTCCACACGGGAGGGTTTCAGGCATTGCGACTTTATTGCCATTTAGCTCGCGACTTTGCGTGCGGCTGTTTTACACACCGATACGAAAGAGTCGTAAAATATATCTCGCCGCGCGATACGTTGAATGCTGCTATATGTGCAGTACATCAAAGAGCTCGAGACGACTATCGACCGGAACAAATTAGCTGAGCTTTGTATTTAACTAGCCGTATCAACGCGTTAAACACCGCATCCCGATCGTGGCGTCTGCAGTCCAGCTCGGATAGATAGAGAGCGAGAGTGAGAGAGATGGCTCGTCTCGATTCAACATACCGCCGGGAGAATTGTACAAGAGAGTTTACAATTGGATTGCACCAGGCGATAGCGAGACACAAGCCGGATCGCAGTAGATAGCCGTCCGACTCTACCTCGGGCCGGTAGTTGTCAATCTACTCTACCGAGATTTTCGATACCGGTATTCTCAGCAAGTACATAGAGTGCATATATCTCGCTTCCAGTGCCCACCGCAATGCGCCCTCCCACTTGTTCGATTATACCACTACAACACGTCCATTGCACGCTGGTACGAAATTTTACGTGTAAGCACACAAGTGAAATTTCTGAGGACACATTAAGGTAGTACGCGAGCGTACTTGATTGCGAGATACGATGCTGAAATTTTTTTATATACCACAGATAATGCATACACGGAGAAATCTTTTTCTCCGAAATTTTTTTGTATCAACCAAATGACGCCTTCACCTGCGTTCAAAGGCGTTCTTTGGTTGGTACAAGAAAAAATGTTTAAATTCAAAGATTTTGAATCGACCGAAGCGGATAATTGTTGAGCTAAAGAATGCTTTAGTTGTTCCAACCAAATAACAGCTTTGAACGTATATGACCGCGAATTTGGTTAATCCAACAATTTTTTTTCTCAGTGTAAAGAAGATTTTTTTACAGAAACTCAAGTAAAACTACTTGTTGTATTGTACCTAGTTACTGCATTTTTTACTACCTTAAGGGGCCTATGGAGTCATTGTCAAAACCATTAGATCGATGATCACAGAAATAATAAATTTGACACTACTAATCCGCCACGTTCGGTGTGAATCATGACCAATGCATTCCTTATAGGAAAACTGCTTAAGCTCACTCGTGCGCTGGTACGAAATTTCACGAGTAGGTGCACAATTGAAATGTCTGAGGACACATTAGTGTAGCACGAGAACGTACACGATTACTAGATACCATGTTAAAGATTTATTTATAAACCAATAAGGCACTTCTTTTCGCTTACGCTCGGACGTGCCTAAAAATGATGCATAAAGGAGATTGTTTACAAACACTCAAGTAAAGCTACCTATTGTAAAATACCTAGCTACCACGTTTTTACTACCTTAAGGGGACTATGAAGTCATTGTCAAAACCATCAGACACTGATTGATGATCACAGAAACAATAACTTTAACACCATTAACCCGTCACGTTCGATGTGAATAATGACCAATGCATTCCTCATCGAAAACAGCGCAGGATCTCTCACTCTTTGATAATAGTTTTTTTTTAGCAGACACGCAACAAGATTCATATTTCACCAACCTCAATTTTGTTCCGTCTACAACATTTTTTTCGTGTTTGACATTCCGATGTAAATAATCGGAAGTGCATTCCTGGGTTTTATTTTGATTTTTTATAACTGTCGGTTTTGTTATCTCATTCGGGCGACCACAGGCAGCGAAGTCGGCTCTACCCAATAACTAATTTATCATCATTACAATCATCGCTCATTCTCTACAGGCTGCCTTGCAATAAAGTCTGTCTATGAGTCACGGGTCAAAGCATAATAATTTGTAACCAGACTGCGTACGAATAACAAACCCCAATTTGACCCTCCGTTCATTTTTTTATGTTTCAGGTATGGCATCGAAAGGGCAATCATCTTTAAAAAAGTTGGATACTCCGTTTCATTCGTATGTAAATTTTTCCACACGAAGGTATTTAGCGGTTAACTTTTTTGATAATCGTATGCGTTCTCTCATCTTTTTTCAAGTTTACTCCATGTTTATACACAATTGCTTCTGCACTGGAGGCGTCTTTATAAATTATCGTACAATTTATTATATATATTTGACGCTTTAACGAGACGCTCGCGGTTATACCGTAATAGGTACGTTGGCCAGTTACATCTCGCGAGCGCAGCAATTATATGACTCGCTTGAGTGAATTCAGCTGCTCGTTTCAAGTAAATGGCTCTTTCATCTCGGCAGTAATTGCAGGAAGACAAGCTTGCAGGGCTTCGCGTGCTATGTCCAAAAGTTCCGTGTGCGTTTACACGCAACTTTTGTACCTGTTTGTACATTATTATGGCGTCCCCTTTTTGTTTTCTGTTTACCCGCTCTACATTTGCACGAATCTCGAGCGTGTTCAACCAGCCATACACGCTCGGAATTCGTGCATAAAATGCACCGCCGTTTTCAGGGGTCTCGTATATCCGCGCTTTTGTCAATCGCGTGAGAATAACGAGATCAATGATATTAAAAGCCCAATGAAACCCACGAGTGCTCGATTTCAATATTAATAAGCGAGGTTTTTTGTTCTCTCTTCAACCGATGTGTTTATTCACAGGCATTGTCAGTGACTCGAGGATAACGAGCAATTCCATTCAAAACGGCGAGAGTTTGATGACGAATTGTTATTATTATTTTTTTTTATGTTATCGTATAGAATGTGAGGAATTTGTGTCCTGTGATTTCTCACACAAAGCAATACTATTGACAATTCAATCCAAAACGGCGAGAGTTTGATGACGAATTGTTATTATTATTTTTTTAAATGTTATCCTATAGAATGTGAGGAATTTGTGTCCCGTGATTTCTCACACAAAGCGATACTATTGACGCTGCAATCGCGTAGCGCATAGTCGCTGAAGAATCTCTAAGTACGAGGCGTTGAGATATCCGAACGTCTTTGGCGTGTTGATACAACGAACAAAAAAAGTCGATGGACACTGTGTGGCGCGCTCAGAGCCGCAGTGACGACCTTCGCGAAATTCGACGTGACGGATTGTCAAGATGGCTATCGGAATTCCCGCGTTATAAAATTGCTACTGGAATCGAGAAAATTCTCTTGTATCTCTGAAAAAATTGATACTTTCATTAGAGGGCGGTTTTTTTTCCTCGGTCATAAAAAATTTATTACAGAATTTTCCATGATTCAGTGCACGCAACGGTGTTCCGATCACGTGGAGAAAAATTTCCGGCACCGAGCATAAAAAGTTGTGAGATTTCTATTCTTTCAGGTATAAAATATTTGAAAAAAGAACAATAAAAAAATTGTATTTTATTCTTCTTCGCAATTGATTAACACATTTATCTAAAAAATGAAACTTGCATCCTAGAATTTTTTATGATCGAACCTGACTTTTTTTTACACGTTCCGTACACCGTCGAGGAAAATCAATCGTGGGCGGTTTGTGTGTCAAACTTTTAATTGCCGATAAAAGTACATAAAACACGCCTTTCTTTCCGGAAATCAACGGACTTTCCCTCGCTCCCTCCCCTCAAACAATCAAACGTTGCCAAACACACTAAAAAATCCTTTATAGTAAACACTGAAGTCTGCCATTAATACGCGCATCGCAATGATAAATCCGCAGTATTCGCAGCTGCTTGGACATAGCAAAGTCGATCGTTTTATTTAATTTTTTTTTCGCACGTACCAGGGTGCAGAAAGTGATCCACACTCGACCGTACATCCTCGCCAGGGGGTTGCCTCTTCTTCTCCCCTTTCTTCAAAAACTCATTGTACGAACTCCTTCACAGTATTCTTATCTTGCCTTGCGACAAAGAAAAAAAAATTATAAATAAAAAAAAAAAAACTAAACACAAAAACAAAAAAAAAAAGGTGCGTTCGATATCAGACTCGAGATGATAGATTTAGCATCTGTAATGACGCTGCGTGAGGCGTTCGAACTCAAGACTGAAGACGCGGCTGGACGATTGAGGCTTTTATACAGGGTGGGGGTCACCAAACAGACCAACACGAACCACCAACCTACCTACCAACTTGGTACCCATCGTCTCATCTCTTCTTGTCTCTCCCGGCTCTTATCCCCCCCTCCTCTTTATTCTTATTCACTCTTACCTGTTGGCCGCGCGGAGACCTCTCGCCTCTACCCTGGACACACGCTTGTACACCATATAGTGGCTTCCTCTTCTTTAACATTCACGAAACTCGCGCCTTTTCTCACTCGTCTCAAAAGGCTTCGCACGAGCGTGCTGACCAGCAGCAGCAGCAGCACCGGTCATCTCCTCCTTCCCTCACGCAGATCCTTCCAGCTTCTTCTTCTTAGTATTTTTTCTGCTCATCCTCCTCCACCTTCCGTTGAATGACCGATTTTGAACGCGTGCTGACAGAGCATACACCATAACCGGCCCAAAATCCCAATGACCACGGCTCTCCGCGGTAAACAGCGACGGGAGAAGACCCGTGACGATTGCGCTGATTTACTGCTCGCGAACGAGACCTAACGGATATGATAATAATGGGTATTAAGAACAGACCGCGTAGTTGCCAGGTAAAAAAAAGGATTTGGATATATTTTAATCGTCGAGAGATACCTTAAGCGTCGCGGAGGCGTTCGGGGAAATCTTAAGTGTCCCTCGCTTATTTGTATCGTCGTCTCGTTAAGGATTCTTTTTTGCGCATGGAGTTCGAACAGTTTTGCACGGGATTACAGGGGAGGGAGACTGCACGCTGATTAATCGAGCAACGTCACCCGGGTGGGTCCTCCGCTCGTCTTTCGGGATAGAGGAAAAAGAGAAGAAAAAAACAAACGTAACGATATCGATTTTCGATCGTGGGAGCGCCAGAGATCGATTCTTGTCCCTTTAGGCTCCGGACTCTTAATGGATTTCTTTTGATTCCAATCGATGGAAGATGAATCTACCCCAGTGGGAATGACACACGGGACCGGTGCTGGCCGACGTTGGGTTTTCCACTCGCCGAGGTTGTGCCATTAATGGTCCCGTGCAGTTCTCCCTATAGGGTACTCTAGCGGCTGGTTCGCGTTTGTTCGAGGATTTTTGAAATTGAGTCAATGGACGTTAAAAAAGCAATTTATGACAGGGGGACCCGAACGTTGTTGGGTTTATTTTTGTTATTTTTTAAAAATTTATTTTATTTTCTTTTTCATAGAAAAATAGAGGAAATGTTGTGAATAGATGGTTTGCCTGAGTTATTTTTTATTGGCGCTGAATGCATGGGTGGGTTATGGAAATATTGAAACGGAAACGGGTCCCTCGGGTCACACGTGACGCCAGTGCTGCTTCGACAAACGTACCGCTCGGGAGATTTTAAAATACAGATACTGTATCGCGGAACTTCAGGAAATACCCGCAATTTTTTTAGTCCACCGAGACAAGACAGAGATGACCGCAGAATACCGTTTTTATTTAATTTTATATCCTTTATATTTGTGCGTATAAAAGCACGGATTTCGACTGCGAGATCGGATGCGAGGGGGAAGATAGGGAGGACCAAAAGGAGTTCATGAATTAATGTAACGAGAGTCAAGAACGCAAAATTACCTAATAAAATTACAAATTATGAACGTGTCAAGCCTTCCAAACTCAAGAGTACAAACTACATTGTCAATGTAACGTGTCGCTCACATAGCTCGATGACACATTGGGGAATTTTTATCACTTCCACGAAAAATTAAGATTTCTCTAAGATTTTTTTTTCTTTCAAGGTGTTTCCAATTTTTTTTGTTATACAAGGTGTTTCATTACAAGTAACATTTGGTCCAACGAAATTTATTCTCTCAAACAAATCTGTTCCCTGGCTGTGCTTCGAAGGTTTCAAACAATACACTGCTGTTCGTGAATGCCTGGTCTGCTTTCCTATAGCGGCCCTGTTCAGATCGTTCAGGCATTCATGAACAGCACCGTACAATGTGGTTTTACGATAAAGTCGTATAGGTACCGAAATATCGCGTTTTATCAAACTTTCCGACTATTTCCCCTTTCAGAATACTTCAAATATTTCTACACAAAAATGTCGATATTTTTGTGGTCTTTTTGTTTTTACGAAAAAACGGTTCTCCCACGAGAAAGCAGAAAGTGCGAAAAACAAGCGATGGCAAATGCAGAATTTTTGCCGGGAATGCAGCAGGTTGAGTTATCGATTCGCAGGATGCGCTCCGAGAATTTCTCGGTTTATCTTCAATCTGGAGGAACGAGATGTTGAGATAAAAACAGACCTCTGCGTTCCTGGAGCAATGCTGACTATGCGTGTACCCCCGGGTTAACGTACTCGCGTTAAAACTGTGTATGTGTGTCTGTGTCATCTTTCGGGTCAGTTTCTGCTGTTGCTGCCGCTAGTGGTGCTCCCGCTCGTGGCATTGAAAAATTCCCGAGCCCGAATAATCTCGGTGCTCGTTACCATTCCGTATAGGCGGTACACGGGTTTTACATGCCGGACGCGTAACGAAGATCCGTACGCGCGGGCTCGACTGCTCGGTGAATTTATTTTCGTCATTCAAGAAGTATATAGCCTCCTCTCAAACTCTGTATCTACCTTTACACTTAGCGTTTTGCGGTTGTGTCGCTACTTCGCCACATGGTTGTTCGGAAAAGATGGGGGCAATGGGAGTCACCTATGGGAAAATTCTAATAATTTTCTGAACTGTCAACGTTTCTCTCGGAACTGAAATATCAAAAGTGACATCGTGTTTCCTATTGCTCCGAAGTGCTAACTTGTACTTCTGTAATTATTGAAAAGATATTGATTATCATATCGATTTCCGCCAAGGCGCTGACGCATGTTGAAATACTGACAATTTGTGAGTCACGATTGCTTACACCTCAACTTACGAGTGATTCTACATATTACAAATTAAATAATTACTTATGAATTAATTACGAATTAATTATGAATTAATTATGAATTAATTAATGCTTAATTACTTCGTTGTAATGTTAGCGGCGATCAAAGACAAATCCTATTTGAATGTCCCTCGAGAAATAAGTTCAACAAGGCCTGAAGGTATAAATGTATAAATGTTTAAAAACTGTAACGGTCGTTAATGCATCGTATGTATTGTCAATACACTTTTACTACTAAGTTTAACAAGGGTGAATCCCACTGACCAATGGTCACCATTACCCCGTTCTACCCTGCTCCAAGTTGTCGAGCAAATGTGTGTATTTCCTCCGCAATTTGTAAGGGTACTGTGTGTGGTACACGAGAGGTACGCTGAATCCTGCAGTAACTTTACGAACGAGTCGAGAGGGCGGAATGATGAGCGAGCACGTGACACCGGTCACTCTTGTCGCGTGCATTCATACTATCAGGACGTATCTTCTCTTTCCGTGGACATAAATTCGTGACTTTTTCCTCTTTGTTCGAGGGCGACCCTCGAGATTTATCTACCACGTCTGAAAAGGACCTAACGTGACTCCTGAAAAGATTGAATGACGTCAAGCTCTACCTTCGTTCGTTTCGTTTCATATTTATTTTCGTAAAAGCGATGTTTTCGTTTCGCTCCGCTCTTACTTGCTAAAAAAAAGCTTTGATTTTATGAACGTCTCGACGAATATGACGTTATTAAAATTTGATAAATGCACATCTTTCAAATTTAATTGATGACATACATTTTTTTTATTTTGTCAGTGACAAATTAATAACTTTCATCCTTATCGTTTTTATTTATTATTTTTTAGCAGCCCCCGGGCAGAGAAAATGTTTTTTTTAGTAAAAATCCGATTAACCCGAGTGGAATTCCCGTTCGCGGAATGCGTATGCAATAGATTAAGGTAGTGATCGAGCACCTATCCGATGGTTACGTGTTCAGAGGATTAATAAAAAAAAGGAAAAACCTCTGACACCGCGGAAGCGCGAGCGAGAGGAATCACTGGCGACGAGAACGTGCGACATTGCCGGTGTTCGGTGTTCGGATTTCGAGTGAAGAGCAACGAGTGTTCGATACGGGCTGGCTGGCGGTGTCTAAAGAGCCGTAACCACTTTCTCTCGCAGAGCGCAGAACCGAAATCACCTGGTCCCCCGAGAGTTCGTAGGGAATCGCCTTCTGACCCCATCGCATTCCAGCTATAATCCCGTCGCACACTCGTATCTACGAATAACATATTTTTTGTAAATTATGTCTTATTTATATAAAATCCAGTCGAATCGATTATAAAATTCCCGCGCTCCAATATAAAGTAGCTTTTAATATAAACAAAAAAAAGGATGCTAACACATTGTCACCTAAAAACATTACAATTAGGGGAGAGCGGGGCAAAACTCAATTGTCCAATAATTTTTGGATTCCACATTTTGTCCCAACGATACGTCCGGATTTTCAACGCCGTTTTGCCCCAATTACCACCACGGTCACCATCCAAAAGTTATTGGAAAATTGTGTTTTCCCCATTGTGACGTTTTGCCCCACTGTTCCATTTTGGTTCGCTCCCCCCTATCTTCTCAGTTCGATTGTAATTTACGGGACTGAAGTAATCGATATTTTTTTAATATCTTTTCTACCCAAGTGCGAGTGCCACACAGGGCCAGTACCGGCACGTCGCCGGCCAGTGTTCGCCCAACGTCGGCCAGTACTGGTTCTGTCTGTCATTCGCGCTATGGATTGGCGCTACTGGCGCTACTGTTCAATACTATTCAGAAAAAACTGTATATTACTCAGGCAGTTTGCCAACTTGACGAATTTCTCGTTTCAAATTAATGGACAAAGTGGAGGAAGGAAGGAAAAGTGGACATAAGTCACTTTGGGCCTGGTTGGAGGGCGTAAAGGACCAAGCGATATCTTTCAATTTGACGCGTAGCCGGAAATATACCCATATTTGTCAACCCGAAGGTAGTCCAAAGATAAAAGATCCTCTTTTCATCCCGACGGAAGATTCGCCGTCCAGTCCTCGCTTCTTGAGCAAATTGGCGCTATACCGGTCACATTTGTCATTTCTTTTTCTCCTTTCTCTCGAATGTCATCCTCGAAAAAGGCGACTTTTTGTAAATAAAGACAAATGTATACGAGCATCATATGTCTCGTAAAACAAAATAAAACGTCATTGATACAGACCTATTTTCAAACCGGAGCGCAATCAATAAATCGCAAAGGAACGGTGAAATGTACAAAAAGACAACAATTCCGTAGTTGCTTCTATCGGATCACGATACCTCTATCGGATAGTACGTTCTCGCTTCGCAAATACTTTCGCGAATCTCTGGCCTGCATCTCGCGAGATTTTTTTTTTTTTTTTTTGAGATCCGCTCTTCTGTTTGCTCCGGTCATTCAGCATTGAGCAGCCTTGTTTTTTCAATGGAACAGCGACGGTTTGTTCGACGAATTGAAAGTGAAACGGGCTCGTCGTGGGAATCGATGCTTGCGCAGACTCTTCAATTTAGTTCCGAAGATACGACGTAAATATTTGAATGGCCGGGAAACGCAAAGCAGCTCGGCAACGAGGCGAACGCATGAAACTTCGAATCCGAAAATAAACCAAGAGCATTCAATCGAGTCGTCCGATTAATTTATTTTTTTGCACACAAGCTTTTCTGCTTTTTCCGCGAGAGTTTAGTGCAAAAGTTTTCTTGCTCCATTTTTTTTTCTTTTCATTCCTCATTAAAATCACCGTCAAATTTATTTCCACCCCGCAACGAGCACGCAATTAGTTCAGCGCAAGAAGAAACAAATAAGTAACGCGTTATGAGGACTCCATTATTAATTGTGAGGCGCACGATTAATATTCCTGCGAGTCTGGAGAATAAGTGGGTAAAGTTGTGTGCGTGTGTCTGGTAACGCTATTAGTCTTTTCGTTCGAGGCCAACAAACGAAGACGCCTCCGAGGATAAACGAGCGTGATACCCGCATACCCGCGCGGTTTTTGCGTATCAGCGAGGCTCATCGTCGTCTTCGTCGGGTCGCGATACATCCTTTCTAGCGGTCGCGTCTCTTCGATCGCCCCCCTCTGGACGGGGTCAAGTTCGAGAACGAGGTGAGACGCGATCCCGGACTCTCCTTTCGCCCAATTTCTGTTCCACAATTGACAAACGTTTCTCATTAATTTCACTAGTTTTTTAGTTCAAGGTATGATTTTTTTTAAATAAAAAAAATGGAAGTATAATTACGAAATTTTGCCTCGACCGAGATTTCAATTGTCGACTTTTGCATGTAAACCTTGCACGGAGTGTAAAAAATTAAGAAAAATAATTAGAAGTAGTGTATATAAATAAGATGTCAAAGTTGCGATGCTCAATACACGGAGAGCCTTTGAGTCGCATATCTTCGCATATCTTTGCCCGCGGATATTGGCAATTTTTTTCAGTCTCTTCACCGCGCCTTCGAGGACTCCACTCTGGGATGAACCTTCGATATTAGAGCGCTCCAATGCTCGACGAGAATCCTTGACACCTTGCGTTATATCGACCAGTAGCTGTTTTGCACATACATGTACACACATACACCTATGCGAATATACACATATGTGTATTGCGCTGTAAAATATAAAATCGTGTTAAATTTAATATACTGTAATGAAAGTTTTAATGTATGAACAAATTTTATGGTATATTAAATTTCATGTACAATTGTGACGAAATATTAATTTACAGTGTACTTAATTAATTAACAGTGTACTAAAAATTTAGAAATACTGTACTCTCAATAATTGACTTTAATGTAATTAAAAAAAGGACACTAATTTTTCATTACAGTTGTACAATAAATTTAATGTACCAGCTTTAGCATAAAAACTCTCAGTCCGACGTATTAAATTTTCAATTTTATTAATTTCAACAGTGTGTATTACAGAGCCTTTCTTCGCAGAATCTCGCCGTATTGCCGTTTCGAATCTTCCCGACAGCACATAAAGAGCATATTGAACGCGAAAAAAGGAGCACGCAGAGTTGTACCGTTCTTCGAATACTTTACATGCGTTCCCGTATCGCGATATCATACGTGCATTCGCGGGCCGAAACGCGAGAGAAACACGGTTCGTCCTGTCGTCCTGTAAGGTTCGGTCCTCCTCGGCGGATTCTTCCAGAGGACCAGAGCGGGTCGTACATCAAGCGAGATGTATCCCGAGACTATTCTCGACTTCCTTATGCTCGACACGTCTGACCCCGAGCCACGTTTCCGAAGGAACTCCTGGTGAATTCTTCTCGCGATGCTGCCTCTTTGAGTGCGCGAGTTTTCGAGTCCACTGACCCCCTCCTCCCCGAAAGATAGAGCGACACAGAGATAGAAAGATACTCCATTCACACCAGACTTCATCGCCAAAAGGCGGAATTTTTTGTTGTTCTCGTTTTCTTCCTCTTCTTCGTATCATTTTACGACTTCTGTAGGAGGGACTGAGGCCGCCTTTCCGTTACCAATGTTTATCGTCATCGCAGAGCCGGGCATAGCCATTATGCTAATATACAAGCGGAATGTCGATAGAGCATTCTTTGCCGTAATTTGGCGTAACTATTTGGTTTGGTAATGGTGGCGGCTGCGCCGGGTGCAAAGACCTCTTCAGTTCCGACGAATAATCTGCGTACGCTGTTAGAGCGTCGTCGGTGAATCCTCCGTGGTCGGGGAAGACGCGTCCTCTGCGGCGCCACAGCGCGCCGATCCTAGGATCAGGATGGCGAAACATCTTCATTTTTTTTTCGTTTTAATTGGTGCTAATTCATTGTCACGGCCTTGGCAATTCGCATCGGGTGTGCAGGCGGACGTTGACGCGTTCATTAAATCGCCGCTGGTATTGCTGTCGTAAAAGGATTACCTCAGCAGTGGAGTATATTTCCCAAAGTGAGTTAATTTTGTGGTTGAAACGTAGCGAGGATGTATTATTTTATGGATTCGCTGACGACGTTATTCGACTGTAAATGCCACCCGCGAATCGTAGAACCGGGTGCACGATTGGATGCGTTCGATCCAAGTGGCTGGGTTTTATTGCAGCGGGAATCTGTTACTCGGTGGGTCGTGAACGGTACTCGAGTGCGATGGAGGGCGAGTGAAACGAACTGCGCTCGACGTTTAATTGGCAGTGGGTAATAAAAAATTTAACACTCGTTCGGCAATATTTGAACGTCGTTGATTGGATTTTGATCAAATCTTTTAACTGCAACGAATGTACGTAGAGAATGTTCGACTTTGGCGTGGATTTAAATCTATACACTGAGGTACTTATGTGTGCGATCTTATTCAGAATTAATTTTTTTTTCGACATATCGGTAAATTCGTACGAACGATTCAAAGTTTGATAAATTGAACACTTACACAGTAAAAGTAATGTAAAATCGGACTGCGAAGTTCTGTACAAATAATTTTGTTAAATAAGTGATAAACTCATTTGTTAAGATTTGAATATACAAACCTGTCCTTTGATTTCCCGTGTCATTGACAATTTTAGTTTGTAATTATGTTTGAAAAACTGGGAACGGATACAAATTTCCACAAATTGTGGAAATTTGTGGACAATAAGTTGTAAAAAGGAGAAACTTTTCTTACTGTCTAGTCAGTAGCAACTGGCAAACAATCGTAAGACTCGTTCAAACAATCGTCGGCGTGACTTTTCGTTCGCAGCGATTCAGTTAAAAATTGTAATATCTTTCGAAAAATTAAGAAAACAAAAATAAACGATGCAAAAATTTCTCCTCAACAAGAAAGCGTCTTCGGGTGTGTCCGGTGTCGAATAAAATGGCATAAATTCCGCAATAGTGCGAAAGACCACTTATCGTTACGACAAATTCGGCAATTTCGATACGAACCGACGTCCCGTTGATGAGTCCGACCGAGGAGGGAATTTGTCAAAAATTATAGGATGAAAGTCCCGCGAGTCTGACAATCGTTGCTTGTCATCGACACCTCGAGCGAGCCGCCAAAAATCGCGTTTATTACCGAATAATTTAATATTTAAAGCGCGGATGTTCAACTGTTCGGCTCTCGTTCCGAATTCCAGAACTCCACGGAGCGGATGCAAAGCAGCAGATAAAATGAGAAATGTAATTTCGCAACGCTCCCGAGAGGAACTGCCGGCGCGAGCAGAGTATCGGAGATATCTATAAGTACGATGCCGCCGTCGCTCTCCGAGCTCTGTAACGTTACATCGATCGCCGGTTCGTTTCCAAATGCCGAAATCCACGCGACTCTTTTTTTAAAATATTAAACTTTTCTCCTCCATCGAATAACTTCTATTGCCGCTTAGCGGTTTACAACATTCCTAAAAGGTGTTATGATCCTCGGCTGTGACCGGCGGGCTCGCCCGTGACCGTATAATATTCGGGAATGCGGCCGCGCGACATTTGGCATCGAGGCACATGTAGAAAGTTCGATCGTCGATCAATTCCCTCCGATCGAAAGTGCACAACGATCGATGATTATTCCATCCGACGCGACCGGGCGCGCGCCTCCTCCCTCGCACACATCGCTTCTACAATCTCTCCCAAAGGCAGCCGCCTTGATGTTTCCCCTCATCTCGGCCTGGATTTACCGTGGAGATTGTTATCGAGTTGTTATATTCCGAGGTGGGTTTCGTGACGCTGACAGAACTGGCAGATATTGGCGGAGGATTTGCAACCCTGGGCCACTGCTGGCTTCGGGAAGAACAAGTAGAAAGCACTCCGGTTCATCGAGTGAGTGACTTCCCGTCTCAGGAACTGTTGATTCGATGACAAAACCCAGGAACATTTATCACGCGCGCGCTTTCCGAGAATGCGAAATACCGCGGTCGGCAATAAAAACTGTAATCACCCTTCTTCACGGACGGTGGCACGTGCGATGAAATGAGAAGTCTCATCGAAAGTACCATGTCGGCACTCGATGAGGCTTTTCCTTTGACTATGCCGGTATCCGCGGAAAAAGTTTATTGGAGTTTTTGATACTGACCGAGCCCGGGCTGGGCGGGGAAGCCGATGTTTCAGCTAGTCAAACCACCTGCCCCGCGCCCGGTTGGTAAGAAAAACTGTACTTAAGGTGATGTGAAACACGTTCTCAGCCTGTCTCTCTCGCTCCGCCGAGAGCACCACTGATGCCATCTCTCACGCACTCGATAGTGTTTCACATCACCTTAATGCCTTTTTAAGACTGCAGACCGTCGAGGAAAACGAAAATTGTCTTTTCCTGCGTCTGCCGATGCCACAGGGAAAGACAATTTTCATTTTGGTCAGCGATTTGCGGTCTCAAAATGGCATTCAGTACAATTCACGTACAGTTAACGGGAAATCTTAATTCAATGGGCAAGTAAGCTTACGGCCCTTTTATCCCGGATTTATCAAAGTACGAACTCTAATTCCTCAGAGTGTTATACTTACTGCATCGACCACTTCAATTAATTACCTAATTAATTGAAAATTTTTATAAATCTAATGATAATAAATTTAATTCAAAGACACTGTACGGTACGTGTCCGAAATATTCGTAGCTCGGCGGAACTTCGATTTCCCCACTTCCGTGATAAATTCAGGCACAATCGTCCGAAGCATTCTCGCTACTGGTATATTCCACTCGACGTTTCCACGCATATTAACGCTCCCCGATTATGCCGGAACCGAGCGTCCTTCCGTCGCCTCCCGAGAATACAGAACCGTACGGCTATCACGCAGTTAAACTCCAAAGATTTACGCTCGCGAATCCCCGACGTCTTGGTCCATATTACGCAGCCTGCCGGACCGCCGTATAATGCGGTTTACGGTCCGTACCTCCGCGTTGATCCTATCCCGCAAGTAAACCCGTGTAATATGGGCGACGTTTTTATAGCCCTCTGGCCGAAACTAAAAAAAAGTAAATAAATAAAAAAGTAATATAAAATAAAATAAAAAAACAGTATGCTAAAGCCTCCGAGGCGTTTACTTTTGGCTTTCTTTAACCATCTTCTTTTCCTTTTCTTTCTCATCGAGTCTGCTCTATAGCGGGTAAATGACACCCCGCCGTATACCAGGTACGCGCGGATAATATTCCCTCGTCCGTGCTTAATTCTCCTCGCGCGGTGTACGATCGGGCGAGATAAACTCGCGGTAGGTTACACGCCGCGCCGATGGTGTATTGCATAATAAAAACTGGTTAAAAGTTGCGGCTCGCGGGGCCCGCTCGATATTATCGGGAATCGACCGCGTGCCATGAATGCACCGCGTCGGCGGGTGCAAACTTCGGAAGACGCGGAATAAGTGTAAGGGAATCGAGTGATCGGGACTTGCCGATCTCTCTATCTACACAGGCGGGTGCCCGGTAGGAAAACGCAACGGCAACTGCGCCGTACCGCGTTGGCCATTGTGCGATTCTCGTATTCGTTATGCATTTAGGTTGTCTTAATTATCGCTTTTATTACATATGTACCAGAGGATTTATGTATATAAGACGCCGCACGTGTTACGAAGGAAGTCCGCCGGTCAACGGATAATTTATTGGCCTCCTCCTCCCTCGTTTCTGCCGTTCGCGATCCCTCGTCCCGCTACGCTTTGCGTCATACGCGAGAGTGGATCGCGTCGGGGCGAACGACGCACTTTTCCACGGGCCTTTATCCGCGCGAAGATCAAGAGCACGGACCAGCCTTGGCATTCATAAACCAGTACACGGTGCACGGTTCGCCGATCTCCGAGCTTCGACGATGCAATTTCTTTTTTTATTAAACAATTTGTGAAATTGTATATTGCGATGCTTGGAGATTATGGGCATTTAAAAAATATATTATTGGTATTCTGCTTATTGGCTGCACGCGAGGCTGAAGCCCGAAAATTTTGAATATTCAAT
>JAPYZD010000928.1:0-25639 GCA_030522725.1 Ichneumoninae sp. B BG-2022a
AATGCACAGCCATTACGACGCCCTGTTGCTGCGGTTACGGTTTTTTTTTTGCTCTCGTTGAAAGAGATATAGCACGCGACTCGGCTATACGGCTCAATGCAGGGTCGTAATTAATGACACGCGATGAGAAGGTTCGAAGGAAAAAGCTCTCGGAACTCGCGAGCTATCGACTTTTTAAATATTAAACCAACTGCTGGCTCACACAATAGCACGATGTTGGAACACGCTCATCGTCGTCCAAAAGTTACCTACTATTGAGTATTATTTAAATATGAACTTGACAATTAAGGATTGGCCGTCAATGTTTCGCAGGAAGATGCGGCCACGGTTCGCCGTGCGAGCAGCTCTGCTACGAGCTTCACGATGGCATGTACGAATGCGATTGCACCAACGGCTACGTACTTGACAAAAATGGATACAGCTGTTCCGGTAAGATAACTCAATTGGTATCTCGATTACATGTATTGTAGATTATATTAATCTGTTCGGGTTTGAATATACAAACCTGTCCTTTTATTTTTCGTGTCATTGACAATTTTAGTTTGTACGTTTTTTGTAATACCGGGATCGGATGGCGGCGATCGGAAAATAAACAAATAAAAAATTGTGGAGGTTTGTGGACAATAGCGTGTAAAAAGTACAAACTTTAAACTGTGTAACAATATTAATACGTGGACACGTCGCAGCGTCGGACCTTTCTATGCAGATTTGATTTATTAAGAATTTAAGTATTAGACGTGCAATTTGAGACTTGTAAGAGTATCTACAAACATTATTAGCACAGAAAAAGATTATACAAGATTTAAACCTTCATTATTTTCTATTGTTGCATTTAGTTGAAATACAGACATTACAGTTTCTGGGAATTTGTAGAAGCGTTACTACGTACGCGACCCAGTAATCGGACAGTTCGAGGAAGTTAGATTAGCCACCTTTCTACGTAGCTTATATCTTCAGTATTGCTTCGCGTAAATATATTTTTTTCATTCGTTTATTCAATAAATGCCAAAGAAATTGTTTTAGTTAATATGAACTAGTTGCGTCCGTACATCAGAATTCTCGAAATCTATGTTTGTCCGAAACATCGAAATGATTCCGAAATTAAAAAGAAAATGTATTTGTAATTAATCGACGTCTTTTGGAAATTAAAAATTATCAGCTCGACATTGGTTTCAGTTATTTTCACGAAAAATGTGTTCATGACCAATGTAATAAAAACTGCCCGAATCTGGGAATGTCCTTAACCACGCGATCATTGTTACCTTTACCTTATAGCCGAAATAAAAATTGAGTTTTTTTTTCGACAGCTGGTAAGCGAGCCGGCTGCCTTCCTGCAGCTGCAGGAAGCCTCTTCGGCTCTCGCGTATCTTCGAGTAACTGTGTGCGGCCGGTCTCTCGATATAACACAATCAATGTCCCATTGTCTCTGGGTCGAGCCGATGCCACATAAACGACAGTGTGTTGCGCTAAAATTATATTGTTTATCTGTCGCTCAATCCCTCTTTGACGCGAAATGTCGGAAGATGTCGAATGTCGGAATCAAATAACGAGATCTCCAAGCGGGTTCGCATAGCATCGTGATGTACATAAAAAAACGAAAAAAAAAACAGAGAAAAGAAAAGGTTACGCCGGTAGTGGAACCGCCTCCATGGTGGCGAGTAAGTCTTACTGGGCACGTTATCGATTTGATTCGCGGCGTGTTGCCGCTGCTTAGGTTAACGCGAAAGGGCGAGACGCTGCGACAGCGGAAAATTTGATGACCTTTCCATACGTCAAAACTATTAATTAAGATAAGACGAGAAGTTAGCGGCATTGCAAAAACGGTTGAAAAGCTTCAATTAATGGTAACGTCATTGTTTGTCCACGCGAGTTGCGTGCAACAGCAGCTCAGCTGCGAGTCACGTGATTCCGCAGATTATGTGTCGGGCGACGCAGACAGTTGTGTTTTCCACAGTTGCATTTCGGTTCTCTTCCTGATAATCTCATCCGCTGTCGGATTAACGTGGACCTCTCTGAAATTTATTGTTATCCGTTCTGTATTATCGATTATCCGTTCACTCATTGGAACAGGATTGTAATTGCTTTTTGTCTGACCCAATCACCTTTCGAAAAGTTTGTTCTCGACAATAGTGGAGTCTCTCACATCGTTCGTAAAGCGACACGAAATTATCGGATCCATCGCCCGAGCGAGTGACGAAAAGTCTAAGCCGTTTTACTTTTTTCTTCGATAGTGACAAACTTTTCTGACGCAAAGCAATTTTTATATGTATATAATTAGAATATAAAGATCTGACTATCTATTTTTGTCGGTATTTCGGTTATTCGCAAACAACTGATTTAGTAAATCCGCGTAATGCATTTGAGGATATTTGGGCCAAAATGCGTTTCTGTTCGATCGCTATAAAACTTTGCTACTTAGCTGGCAAAGTTTGCAGGAAATTTTTTTAGACTTTTTGATCATGTAGTTTTTTATTTATCAATGCGTGTACATACTGCTACGTAAAGTGCTGTGTAAATATTTCGGAAATCGATCGATAACGACAGACCGTACCGATTCACTTCGTCGATTTCTCTTAGATTCGAATAAAAAACTGACCGCAGCGAAACGTGTAGAGACAGATTGTGTCCAGATTTCAAGAAGATTCACCGTTCTGTTTCTGAGATAAATTCAATAAACGAAAGATTCTATTTCTGTCCAGCCGCTTGCTTTGTCTGCGTTTCTCACTCGCCCATTGGCTAACGCGCTCAGCGGAGCTCCTCTCTTGTTCCCCTCCAACGATTTCGGCCCAAACATCCATAAGGATATTTGAAAAATTGATGGGAATGTAGGTGGATTTTGTATATGCAGGAGATACGCTTAGGGTACGTGTGTGGCATATACAACAGCAATGCATGCTCGGTACACATAATGTTCGAGCCCATGGGAGCGAAAACTTGTCGGAATAATCGAGTATACACAATGTACAGAGGCGCACGTAAATGCCAAGTCGTCGGATCGCACCGGCTGTGACTGGCGTCGGTCGATAAAGAATATATAGCATAGCTTTCCGACGCTTTAACACAATACACAAATGCCGCCGCTACGCAATACGTCTTCTACTTCCAAACAAAATTTATTCAGATCTTCCGAGAGCCTTATTTTTCTTCTTATTTCTTCGAGGCAAGTGTGAACCTGCAGAATCCGTGGGGCGTTTGTGTCACATCGGATATCAATAATCTTACGAGCGATTGAACGAGCGATTTGGGGCTTTATGTCGAGGTGGAGAAAAAACGTAAAATTCAATTTATTTATTATGTAACGTTTGATTCAATATTTTTATTTTTTATATGTTGTTTCACGTAATAATATTATTCTTGCTTCAAAACAATACAGAAAAAAATGATCCATTAGAATATTCACATGTGTGAATGCCCGAAATACCACGATTGAATTATATTCTTATATATAGATTTACGATATTTTTACCGTTCAATGTCACGCATCAATTGACACATTGGTCGAGCAATTTGTGTGATTTTTTTTTCTTTTTTGCATTGGTTCCAGAGCTTAATTCGACATCGGCACCGAGCAGTGAGCTTGGACAATTCATTAATGACATTGAGAACGATGAATTGAATACCGAAGTGGACAACGAGGAGGATGCGGTCGACGATATACTGTACATGAGGGGTGCTTCGTTCACAATACATTTCGAGCCGAATTCATTAAATTCAACGCCTACCGCGTCCAACAAGAGCCGAGACAGTAATGAGATACCCTGGTCGGATCAATCGACCCTCGACCCTACTTCCCAGGTTCGAGCAAATGCACTTGTTTTTTTGTAGATTCTATTCTGCCACTGTGCACCATAAAATAAAGGTCTTTGCATTCAACAAAAATTTGTCTGCCAAGCGACCATATTACCCATACAGCACGAAATATTTTGAAATAGTTTTAGAAATATTTTCAAACTTTCAAATCTTACGAAATATTTATAATATTAAAATAATATTTTGAAATATTCGATAAAAGTATTCCGACGAAACGTTTCTTAAATATTTCTGAAACGTAGTGATAATGATAGTGATTTTTTTTGTAAATTCTATTCTGCCACTGTGCACAATAAAATAAAGATCTTTGCATTCAACAAACATTTGTTTGCTAAGCGACCAATAGCCTTACCAATGGCACGAAATGTTTTGAAATAATTTTAGAAACATTTTCAATCTTTCAAATATTTATTTATATATTATTTTATTATAATATATCTTATATTTTTATATATCTGTATAATCGATGCGCGATTAAATAATGAACACACATGCATACACAACGATTAACAGACGACGTTGTTAATTCCAGACGGCGAGCTCGGAAGGCAAGAGTGAAGTTACGATCACCGAGAGTTACGCCATCAACACCGAAGCGGCGTGTTCGCTGGACTGCGGAGCAGCGGGTAATTGTTACTTGGAACAAGCGAGGAGTGGCGACGGCCAAAACTCCCAAGATGATGATTGCTCCGCGAACGGAAGAAAAGAGGATCGCGGAGGCCTTCGCCAGCGGTGTCAATGTCCCCTGGGAAGGAGCGGCGATCGATGCGAGCTCGGTAAGTTGAACTCGCTTCTCGAATGGATTCCCATTTCCGCCTCTAATAACAATGTCGGCGTATGTTGGGTTTGGACGTGTACACAAGAAGCGAGCTTGTGCACCACAATAAAATAAAGGAAACAAATAAAAGGACTTTCCCTCTTGCTCCAGTATCTTGGCCTGTAAAAATAAAAATCCACTGCCTTGAGAGGCAGCAATGAAGACGATGTCTCACACAGCCAGGCTCCGAGCAATCGTGTTATCTGCTTTATTTGTGTTGAATCGCTTATTCCTTTTGTTGCCTTAATTACCGGTTTCTGCAGGGAGTCAAAGAAAATTTACATGGAGCGCAGCAAGAAAGTTGAAAGGATCAGAGGGGGAGAGATTGCAACGGGAGAGAACTCAATTCGACGGGAGAGGGAGAGAGAGAGGGCAGAAATCGATATCGAATCTATATACGTAATACCTTGGTCTGGAGAAATTGCATCTGTTGAAAACTAATTTTACGTTTCCGTACGCGAAGGAACTGTGAAAGGAACGATCGGGTCGGCGGAGAGACGTATTAAAACCAGCCGCGTTCTAACCGGTGGAGAATATTTCGTTTACAGAAATTAATGTGTGAAATGTTGGACAACTTTCAGAGACGGACGTTAAATCACCGCGTTTCACTGGATCGGGATGGCTCGCGTTTCCAGCACTGCGGGCAGCTTACAAACATGTACAATTGGATCTCGAATTCCGTCCGGAGGCGTGGGACGGCATTCTCCTTCTCGCTGGAGAACGGGACGACCTGCAGGGTGATTTTATGGCCTTGATTTTGCATCATGGTTTCATAGAATTCAGGTGGGTCGGATCATTCCGTTGGACGTGTTGCGTTTCCGCTTGCAATTGAGTGATACGAGTGCGGTTAATCTCATTGCAGATTCGATTGCGGCAGTGGAGTGGGTGTCGTTAGAAGTACGGAAACTGTTAAATTGAACAAGTGGAATACTTTGAGCGTTTACAGACATCGATGGGACGCCTGGATCCAGCTTAATCAGGCGAAGCGCGTTCAAGGCCGGTCAAAGGTGTGTTGATTATACACCTATATAGCACGAAATATTTTGAGATCGTTTTAGAAATATTTTTAATCAAATCTTACGAAATATTTCTCAAACGGAGTGATAATATATTTTGAGATTTTCAATTTCATATTTCCGTGTTTAAAAAACGTAAGAAGTTTCAAAAACATTTCAATGTAAGATTTATGAGCGGACAGAAAAATATTTTCAAAATCTTACTAAAACATTTCAAAAATATTTTCGTGCTATGTGGATATAGTCATCGATGGTAAATATATCGGTATATCGTGTTCTATATTATTTCTTCAATTGAAGGGCTTATTCTCGAGGATAACGTTTCGCGAACCACTGTTCGTCGGGGGTCCTGGAAACACTTCGGGATTGGAGCGACTTCCGGTGGGAAGTGGTTTTCGGGGTTGCGTCCGGCATCTCGAGGCAAACGAGCATCACTATCGCTTTCCACTGGCTCCGCAAGGAGACGCCGCTAATGGCTTCGACGTTGGTCAGTAATGCATTATTGATATCGTTCCGTTCCGTGTTAATCTTATTAATATTTTCTCATTAATTTTATGCAAGAAAAGCCAATTATCGAGGTTATACGATATTGATTTTTTATTTTTATTTTTTTAGAGGAATGCACGGCGGATCGATGCAGCAAGGTGCCTTGTTCTCACGGTGGAAAATGTCTCGCGACCGGGGGTGACACAGCAGTTTGTCTCTGTCCTCTCGGATACACCGGCGATTTGTGCGAGACGAGAGTTGATCTTCAGGTAAGAAGCGACGATGGAAAGATGGCAGACGGCACAGTAGTCCGTTGTACTATTTAACTCATGACAAATGTTTGCTCGGCGCAGGTGCCGTCTTTCAACGGGTCGTCGTACCTTCGATATCCCGGTCTCGGCGAGACTTCGCTCTCGTGGCTTGAGTTGGCAGTCACTCTCAAACCCATTTCACCCGATGGCGTTATTCTCTACAACGGTCATCATAGCGACGCGACTGGTGATTTCATCGCGCTCTATCTCTCCGCTGGTCACGTGCAATTTACGTTTGATCTCGGCACTGGCCCAGCGACGCTGAGGTAAATTACCATAAATTTCTTCTCGATATAAGTTCATTTCGATATATTTACGTTTTCAATTTCTGTTTACTACTTAAGGACTCTGAAAAGACTGGCCTTTTTACATTTGAACGTTCCTTATTTTTCTATTCCGAAATATCGGCTGTTCTACATTTTAATCGTTCAAAACTTTGACTCCCACCACTATTATATGCTATATTAAATAATACATGTACATTGACCGAATAAAATGTAGGAGCGAATCGCCAGTGCGACTCGGTGAATGGGTGGAGGTTCGCGTCTCGAGGACCGGTAGATTGGCCGCTCTCGAAGTCGAGGACGAGCTGCCACAGGAGATTCTCGCTCCGGGAGCCTTCACTCAACTGTTCCTGCCCCTCAATCTTTATCTCGGTGGCGGACCAACACCGGAAATGTATACACCAAAGATGAAGACAACAGCGAGTTTCGTTGGTTGCATACAAACGGTTCTACTGAATAATCGCGAGGTAAAAACGATGACAAACCCATCGACGCGGCCATGATAATGTGATTATTATCTAAAAATAATGCAATGAAAATTACACAGGTCGGTATATTGGCTGAGGCACTCGGAGGTGTGAACGTCGGCAATTGTGGACACCCGTGCGAGGCAAGGCCCTGTGGCGATGCCGAGTGTCGACCGTTGCGTGAGCGATTTACGTGCCGCTGTCATCCCGGCATGCCGCATCCGTGTCCGGCTGTTCCTGGATCGCAGGAACCGCTGCAACAGCAGCGGTACGTTCGCCCGTCTGCCCCTTTAGGTACGGGCTCCACCGTCGTAACAACTACATCGGCCGGTAACCCGGAACAGGGATTAGCTTTAACGAACCATCGCCGCATTCCAATCCCATACCAGTCCAAAGTCGGCGTACCGAGCTTTACCGGCAGCGAGAGTTACCTCCATTACAACGATGCCGACACCATGAAGAGGTTCGTCTATCTCAAATCTCTCATTCTTCGATAAATAACGAGAAAAAGTAGTATGTAATTTATTTTCTTTCGACAGGATAATAAGTTATCGGATCGATATAAATATGAGATTTCGAGCGAGCAGCAGTACCGGACTGTTACTGTGGAGCGGCAGACACGCGGATCCGTCCGAGCAGCCGGAGACGAATGACGATTTTCTCGCTCTTGGATTGAACGAGGGCTACCTGACGCTCGCTTATAATCTTGGCTCAGGCGAGGCCATTCTAAGGTACAACGTGACGCGACTGGACGACGACTTGTGGCATAGGGTCAGAGCAGTCAGGTGAGTTTCAATAATCGCCCACGACTGAGCCTGCCTCCCTTCAGTGCCCGCTCCAATGCAAATACGAGCTTTGTGTCGTTAACAGAAACGAGCAGTGGGCATCTCTCGTCGTCGATAGCGGAATAGGAGTGTCAGCGTCGTCTCCTGGACAATTGAGACAACTCAATACCGACACGGGTCTCTACGTTGGTGAGTCCCTGTTAATTTCCTTTTCGTCATTATCGTGTTCAGCAGGAAATCGATTTTATTTATTTCATTTATTTTATTTATCGCACGATGTTTGCAGGAGGCGCCCCCGATATCGTGAGGACGACAGGCCGGAGATATTCCAGGGGAATGGTCGGTTGCATCAGTGATCTCGTATTGGACACGGATTTCTCCGTCGCCCTGTCCTCGCCGGAGCAGTCGACGAATACACACTCGTGTATCCCTTGAGCATCCCGAGCGGGAAAATGGTAATATCGGTAACGGATACGTTCGCGTACCACCGTCTACGACTCTTGTACTGTACAATACTAGTATACCCATGAATTTGTAACATTACCTCATCGTACCAAGCGCGAAAGACTATAACCCACATGATCTAGTCAACATGTTGTAAATACACCCCGATATCTATGTATTATAATCATCATATCATACTGAAATGATATCAAGTTTTCCCGTGTTGGTACCTCGACTCGATTAAATTCAAGGTGTAGGCTCGAGCCTAACGAGTTTACGAAACAGTCACGAGGAAAAAGAAAAAAAAGAAAATTATCGATAAGATATAAGCCCTCAGCGTCAATTTTTTAATTAAAGCTTCGACCGGCCAGTTGGTAAATATAGCAGTCCATAACACGATACTGTTCGAACTCGATCGTCCTCTACATTCTTTTCTTTTATCGACATATTCGGACGAAAGTTCATACAGCTTCGGCATGGCCACCGGCTGCGCTTCAATTGCCACCACCGATGCACTTTTTATAAAAATATTAAGTACAATTTTTCACCGAATGTTATATAAGAATCTGTACGATGTGCCGCGGCGGGGATAAGAAAAGGACGCATTGCGGTTCGTTGGATCTAATCAAACTTGTTTATCAAACTAATGCCGATGGAACTTGGCAAGATGTACAATGCCACGTCTGCCAGTAACGATCACTGATCGGCAACGGTATTCGATCCTTGAGCGTGTTACACTATAAAGATACTCAGCGAAGAGTGGATAATCGAACGAGCGTAGCTATATGACTGATAACGATTAAAATTGCACCAAATATTCCGCCCTTAAAATCCTCCGATATTCGCCCTATAATAAAACTATCTAGTAAAAGCGGAAAGCTAAATGCACACGATACACGAAAGTTTTAATAAGCTGGCACTCGTATGCCATAGCAACGACCGACCGACCGACTGACTGATTGACCGTTACTGCATCGTCCAATTTCCGTACTGTATAAGAATTACGTGTACGTGCACGCGGTACTCCTCGCAGAGCTGACGCTTCTCATTATATCTGCGCATTGAAAAAAAAAAAAAAAAACCGGTCGGCAAAAAAAGGTCAATAATTCGGGCATAGGACTAATAGTTTATCACGTCACATATCTGATGAGAGTCGGTGATTGTAGAGGAGCTCCCGCACCATGTGCCCAACGGTCCTGTAATTGATAAGCTATTCTCTATTGGCGTGGAAAGTGGAAAATCAATTATTAAGAAGAATTTATCGCGATAGAAAATGAAAAAAAGGAACGACTAAAGCAATCGGCTATGGTCAATTTTTTACACACTTTATTTTATGTATATTGTAGAATATATGTACAGGGTAAAAGTGGTGAATATTGCCCACCCCGATCAGCTCGTCAATCAATCATATCTGGACCGCGCGATATTCACCACTCTTATCCTGTATATATGTATGGATGTACTACCCAAAGGAACATAAACAATTAAGGAGAATTACGTGTACGTGTGCTGGTATAAAATATAATATAATCGAGTCGGTCATTAAATGTAATTAATACACACGAATGAATGATATCGTGCTGGACGGGAGGTAGAATCATCCGTCATTTACATGTTAGTTGGATATGTTAGTACGTAAGGAAAGGCAAAACTTCCCCGTACCATTCGCGCTGCACTAAATTTAGTGGCTTACGTGAGTGAACTTAATTAAAGAAAAGAAAAAAAATAAGGCAAAGAAAAACCATAGAGAAACGTCTACGTAGTAGTTACGATCGTCATTGATCCATCGCAGTGTTTCGCATTAGGAGCAAAAAAAAATGCTCATTCTACTCATAGCTTTTCACTGTCATCAAAGTGGTAACTTTACTCGGGGCTAGCTGATAACGAATTTTTGTTTCTTCCTATTTTTCTCCTTGGCAGCTCCCAGAACCAAAACTATGCATATTATATATATTGTGATAATTCATGGAAAACAGTTTCGCTGCGAAAACGAGTAGAGCAATAAATATATATGAATGAGCAATCGAGTGAAAACGGTACGCGTAACTCGAGTATGCATTAAAGGCATGGTAAAAAGAAAATAGATTACATGTTGAAATCGCAGGTAATGAACTATTCGCATTTTAATGAATAATGGTCCGCAGAGCGAGAGACCAGCGACTTACAAGGCTGACGTTAATTATACACATATATCTTCTTATATCGCTGTGCGTGATATTCATAATAAAAATGGATACAATCCTCGAATATCATCTCAGAAAAGAAAAACACACACACACACAATTGAGAGAAGCACTATCGCAATAAAAATAAAATGATGAGATGGAGGGAAGGGTGATTAGATGAAAAATTGGGAGAAATAAATAAATGAATGAACGATAGAGAAAGAAAGAAAAAAACGATCGATTGGGTTAAAGCGACAAGGGGGTTATTGTGCTGTGCACAATGGCACAGCCTGTGTTCCTCCTTGTCGCATTGGATCATCGACATATTATTACGAAAATATTATATCAAATACGATGCTAAATGAACTATTTCTATTATGTCCGTCTGCAAAGTCTATTAGAAGAGTCTATCCTACCTACTATACCTTGTAGCTAACCCGCGCATTGTCCACAATATAAATATGTATATATTACATACTATATAGGTATACTATATATATATTTGTGTCGGTATGTTTCCAGTGAGAGTGTAGTGTGTGTGTGTGTTGTATGTGTTCGTGTGTGCGCGCGCGGGCGCCCCTTTGTAAAAAAATAGTGAAAACAAAATAAAAAAAAAACAAAAAAAAAAAAAAAAAAAAAAAAAAAAAAAAAAAAACCAGTGATTGCAATCCTTACAATATTCGTCAAACCTTCGCTTTCGATAAACGGACGTTCCAAGTTCTATGGCACATCACGGTGGAATTGCGTCTATTATTGTTTTCCGTATTTTTCATCGAATGCCTGTCTTGTTTTTATCATCATATATTATACATCCTAGACAGAAAGGCGTGCCGTCAAACGGGTATCGTACCATTGGCATCGCTACCGATATCGATTACCTTCTCTGAATCTTTTATTCATACGCGGAATACCTAATGAAATAGCTATTATTATCATGACATTAATTTAAGTATATAAACGCATATGTGTGTGCACCCGCTACTCCATGCATTTCGCGTGCGCGCTCTCGTGTGTGTGTGTGTGTGTGAGTGTGCGTGCGTGCGCGCGTGCGTGCGTGCGGGCGTGCGTGCGTTCGTGCGTTCCTGCATGCGTGCGTGCGTGCGTGCGGATATGTGTGTGTGTGTGTGCGTGTGTGTTTGATCAACGGCCCGCGTGTTGCCAGCATGAATAAAACAGATTTTATAAATCGGACCACCGCTTTCTTTCCCATTCTTATAAAACTCTACGTAAAATTTACTCCGTTATATGCTCAGGCGCGATAAATTCTGCGCGTGCATGCTCGGGACCACTGTCAGCCTGCGCGGCAAATGATCACTCTATGCAATATGTGATTTCTCTTTTGAAAATTGTGCAATATTTCGTAATGCGATTTCACACAGTTGCGGAAAGGCCGTTTTGCCTCGAACTCGTGAACAGGGTACCCATTCGAGTAATTTACTTTTTATGGTCGCCGCTGACGCGGTCGCGGTATTTTTCCTTTTACATAAAAACGAGAGGAGAAATAAGGTGAAAAAAAGAAATAACAACATCAACATCGACATGTTATGATGTACCCGCGTCATTCGCGACGGGCATTCGAGCACACTCATTAAACGGAATGCAACGTCATTCAACTGGCAATACGTATGAATCTCTTCGCAAAGAGAAATGACAAAGTCTGCCACGTTGCACGTGGAGTGTCAAGAGGTTAAATCTGCAGGGAAGTTAAATAAATACTCTACGACATTGTATATTGCATGTGACGCTGATCAGTGTAAAGTCTGTCACTTATGCATAATTCATCACTTCTCAGTAGTAACCCTAATGCAAAAAGCCCAAGTACGTCGGTAGTTGATGTACTCGATACACGTGTACATCAACTACCGACGTCGAAATGTTGGATGATGTATCACATCGGTCACAGCAGCAGAGAATTAAAAAAATAACGATTACCGATCGCAACGACAATCAACGAGCGGGAAAGTTTTTGCACCGACGAACTGAAAGGTTGTTTCGTGTTTTGCAATCGGCAGGCACGCATGGAGTCTGGCGATGGTTTTTTGAGAGATAAATAAATCACTTTCAGACATAACGGGAGAGAATTCAGCGGCAAATAGGAAGCGGCTGAAGAGGCTGTGTTTAATAGCCGGTTCTATTATGAGTTGAATAACCGAGCGACTACAGTGCGACTGGCGCGGTGCAGAGTGATTTGAGTCTTAAAAATGTTAAGCGAAAGGTGAAAGAAAAGGTGAGGGCTCGTAAACCGCGATTGCCGCCGGCGGTGGGGTAGATGGCGGCTAGACGATTGCAACAGCAAGAAAGTAGTAATCCTCTCCGATGGAGGAACCGGCGCGCTCAGTGACTCGACGCGCGTCGTCCACTCCGCTGGCTCACCTTACACTCGTAATATATACATATATTTACGTATACATATTCGCATACCGGTGACCGGCCGGCTATTCGAGTGGAATCGCAAAAGACCTCGATCGTCGTTAGAAACGAATTCGCTCCCGTTTTTTTATAAGTTATTCCGTCACCGGATGCGCGCCGAGTACACCAGTAGTTCTCTATACTTATACGGATTACTGTGTACAAGTGTGAAGGGGAAAAAAAATTGGTGAGAATCGACGAGATTGCATTATTTCATTCTGTTGGGTTTAATGGAATTGCATTAGTTCCGCAGCATTTCGCTACCTCGGCGTGGTTGAGGTAGTCCTTGCGAATGGTGTTCACTTCGCATAAGTTTCGAAGAAATGAGAGGGAGTTGCAAACACTGCTAGAGGGTATGAACACCGGAAAAAAATCAGCATAAAGCGCATCTTTTCGCGTCCGCGTGGGGCACCTTCGGACGCCAGTCATGAATTGTAGCGTTAAATTCACTTTGATTATTTTTTTTTTAGGAACATGTGTGGAAAGGCCCAAGATTCAAAGTAAATTTAAAAGTCTGAAAAAATGCACACGTATTCAGAAAAATTAACGAATCGTTCTCATAAAAAAAAGTTAGGTTTCTGGGACATGGTCGAACAATTTTATTTTTCATCAATTTGTTAATGACATTTTTGGAATTATTATCGTGCAAAATAAAGTTATTCAACACCTTTAATATGCTTGATTTTTTTTCAGATTTTTATACAATCCAGAAGTGTTTGCAATTCCCTCTCAGTTTTCTGAAACTTATGCGAAGTGAACACTATCCGCAAGGACTACCTTAAGATTCGTGATTTGATACTGGTCCATTGAGACACACGACCAGAAGACTGTGTTGTTGAAAACAGGTCGGTCTCGAGAGCCTTTCTCCGCCGGAGTCGTTGAGCTTCGAGATATTTCGCAGCTCCATTGTGTACATATATGTTTGCTCTTTCAGGCGTGTAAACATTGACTTTAGAAGTATGCACGCTCAATATGTATTTACGCACGGTGTGCAATATCTGGTAGTTGTGGCCAGACTCCTGCGATAGAAAAATCAATTCATTTGCATACCTAGTCAAAATCTTTAAGCCTTGCCTAATAACCGACGTCGACACGAGACGGCTTGACAAAGGGTTTTACGGAATCTGCTGAAGAAGAAAAACCATTTTTATATATATTTTCGCTCCATTTCATGTTTTTGGTGAGCTCGATTAATAATCGTATCAATAAAATTTATCCTCTGGCAATGAAGAGCTGGTAACGAAAATTAAATAGATGAAGGGAAAGGAAGAGAAATGCACCCACATAACAAATTATTTGACGGCCACTGTTTATTAAGATTAAGTAAAACATTTACTTCATTTAAATAAATATTTATGTAAATCAAATAAATATTTTACTTAATCCTAATAAACGTTGGCCGGCAAAATAAAATTTTTTGTGGTTGTGCAGACAAGAGATGAAAGTGCAGAAAGGAACGATAATAAGTTGCGAGAGATAGTTTGAAGAAACGAGAGGACAATAACAATGATGGGAAAAATACGACCAAAAGCTCTATTAACGAAAATGATGCAAAGTAATCTGCACATGACTTTCTCGTGTTTTATTGTTTTGCGTCTAACTTTCTCTACGAGAAAGTTCGTTCACAAATCTTTTTTGCTGGTACAGTAGAACCTCGATTATTCGAACCTCGATCGTCCGAACCATGACTTGGTTTATCGGAACGCTCGGTTATTCGAACGTTAGTGCGCAACGTTGCACATTGTTGTTCGTCACGCGCAGAAGCAACGTCCGTGTTCAACCGTGTTGAACCGCACTTATTTTCTCTGACCAACGTCAATCCGCTCGCACACTGGCTTTCCCGAGCAGGTTTACCCACCTTGGCAGACTCGGACAGCGCGCATCGGAAACTAGTTTCGATACTAAATCGTTTGAATCGCCTTACATACGTAGCTCACACTGAAACGGCTTCGAGATTTCGCTGCTCAAACCGGAAACTCAAGATGTATGGACAGTACAGACTAGGCCTGTACAGATAGACCGGCCTAGACGGCTATGATATCTTATCCGGCTGATGGATTTTATAGTTTGGCCGGCTAAGCTGATACGGTCTTGGAATTTTTTCGACGATTTTTTATTTTATTCTTTCTGATGTTACCTGCAACATATTCCGAAGTATTTTCGCCCGCTGAACACAAATCCGCCGGCCTTTGTGACCTGAAGTACAATGCGACATTAAGAGGCTCGATTTTATGCACGCAAAATCGTATTTTTGGACTTTAAAAGGGAAATATTGGGTTGGGAATAAAATTATTGTTATATTCGTGATCCTCGGGAAAAAATACGTGGAATATAGCCTTGAAACGAAAAAAATTGATTGAACAACGATTTTTCACTTTTTGAGCCACTTTTGAAAAAATGTCGATTTTCGTGATTTTCAAAGGTCGATCTCTCGGTTCCCAATGGAGCTAGGAAAAATCCGGGGTGCTCATCGTGTTCTTCGGGAGAAAATGTACAAGATAAGGTCCTGCCCGAAGTTTTAGACGCGTTTTATCGTGCCGTTTGAAGACGTTGAAAAACGCAAAAAATGGACTTGAAAGGGGTCCTTGCAATTTTTGGACGAATTAAAAAAAAATTTTTTTAAATTAACTGTTACGTATTCCGACGTATTTTTGTGCGCTGAACACGAATCCGCCGGCCTTTTTGACCTAAAGTACAATGCGACACTAAGGGGCTCGATTTTATGCACGATTTTATGCACTTGCGAATAATCGAGGTTCGACTGTATCAGGATATGTGCGCGACTGAAATGTTTGTGTTTGTGAGCAATATGATAATTTTATAATTTTTTAGGCATAACATTTTCCTTTTTTAAAATTGTAAACATTGTATTGTAATTATAGCTTCCTCTAAGAGAAAGCCAAATTCAAACAACGATCAAACAATTTCTCATAGTGCAAGTCATGTGCAAATTTGCACCATTTACATCCGTGTGAAACCACCTCGAGAACGCCGCAGGGTGTTTTCACAGAACATGTGAAAATACTTGACAGCGACAGAATATATGTAATATTAATGATCGCTACTCAACTCTTTTTCACATCAGGCCACCGTCCAAAGCGTAGACAGAGAAAATGGCAGAGAGGACGAGCGAACCGAGCGAGATACAATCATTTTATAGAGGAAACACAATATTTATCACCGGGGGCTCCGGTCTGATGGGCAAAGTTCTAATCGAGAAGCTGCTGTACAGTTGCAGTGACCTCGACAGAATCTACGTCTTGCTGAGACCAAAACGCGGCTGTGCGCCGGCTATTCGTGTCGACGATATGTTCAAGTTACCGGTGAGCTTGATTACGAATCACTCACATGTTACGTCAAGCTCGCTGTACTCAAGTCACTCCTTACTTGATAAGAGTAACATGTCAGAGATTCCACCCAACAACCAGAAAAAAAAATTACTTGATTTAAATAAATATTTATTTAAATTAAGTAAATAGTTACGTAAATCAAATAAATATTTATTTAAATCAAATAAATATTTACTTAAATCATATTAATGATGGCCGTCAAAGAATTTTTTTTTCTGGGTGTACAATGATTAATGTAAATTAGTATTTCCACAACTGTGTAACTATCTGTTTCCCAACAGATGTTTGAAAGGATAAGAAATGAGAAGCCGGCTGTAATGAAAAAAGTAACCGCGGTCCAAGGCGACGTGTCTCTGGAGAATTTGGGTATTTCGGAGGATCAACGAGAACAGCTGACGAAAGAGGTCCAAATTGTTTTCCACTGCGCCGCGACTCTTAGACTCGAGGCCAAGCTCAAGGATGCAGTCGAGATGAACACGGTGGATCATAACTGACAAAAACAAAACAAAACAAAAATTAAAACAATCATATAACCATAAAAATAACAATAGCTGTGTCTTGGATTGTTAAGATTGGAACGGCATCGATGCTTCAACTGGCGAAAAGCATGAAGAAACTCCTGGTTTTCGTACATTTGAGCACAGCATTTTGTCACGTAGATCAAGCCGAACTCGGCGAGTGTGTCTACGACGCACCGGACGATCCGCACGATATAATGAGATTGGTCAAGTGGTTGGACGGAAGCGCCCTCGATCTCATCACTCCAAAGTTAATAAATAAATTCATTTTTTTTTCTATAATTTCGGCGATTAATACTTTTGGCCTCTCGTTGTTACAGGTTGCTCGAACCCCATCCAAACACTTACACGTATTCCAAGAGACTCGCCGAGACTCTGGTGGAAAAGGAATATCCCAATTTGCCTTGCGTCATCGCGAGACTGTCGATCGGTACGCGATTCTCGATTTCCGGTTTCCCGAATCGAATGCGATAATTTTATTAATGTGTAATTTGCAGTGACCCCGGCTTTGAAAGAGCCACTCCCCGGCTGGGTCGACAATCTCAACGGGCCCGTTGGACTTATCGTCGGCGCTGGAAAAGGAGTCATACGATCGATGCACTGCAATGGAAATTATCATGCGGAAGTAATACCCGTTGATTTTGCCACCAACGCGCTGATAGCGATCGCTAGCAATGTCGCCACTACACCCCCGAGCACGAGGTCGGTAAAACATGCTGCTAATTAACGAGCATTAATTAATTTCATAACGATGCTGTTAATTAATTTCGCTGTGTGGTAACACGTCGTTGTACACAGATCAAAGACCATACCGGTGTACAATGTAACGCAGAGCGGCGTCCTGCCGATAACGTGGGGTGAAGTTCTGGAAAAGGGGAGGAAAGTATTCCACGAATATCCATTCGAGGGTGCTATATGGTTCCCCGACGGCGACATTAGATCGAGCAAATTCATTCACTCCCTCTTCGTGTTATTCTTTCACTTACTGCCGGCCTATCTCATCGACTTTCTCATGATCATCTTTCGCCAAAAGCGATTGTGAGTATAACACCGTAACCCTTCATTGGTAAAAATGACAATTAGTAAAAATGACAATTGGTAAAAATGACAATTGTTAAAAATGAGAATTGGTAAAAATGAGAATTGATAAAAATGACAATTGGTAAAAATGAGAATTGATAAATGACAATTGGTAATTAACAATCGTATGTAAATCTCGACCATTCGTTTGACATTGGACCCGCAGTATGGTACGAATTCAGAAGCGAATATCGGATGGCCTCAACGTCTTGCAGTACTTCACCACTCGCGAGTGGGTGTTTCACAATACCAATCTCTTGATTCTCTGGGGCGAGATGAGCCCGAAGGACAAGCTGCTGTTCCCCATAGATTTTTTCACCATCGATATTATGGGCTATCTTAAGGATATCATGCTTGGCGCCCGACAGTATTGCATGAAGGAGAAACTGGAGACTCTCCCCAGAGCTCGCCTCCATCAAAAAATGTAAGAGAATCTTTCTTACACGCCGTTTTTTTAAGTCGCCTCACAGTTTAAAAAAACCTTAGCTGATATCGATATCTTCTCTAATTCAGACTTTTCTTTTGCATTTTATGTACTTTTCTTTTGCATTTTATGGGGGCCAAATTTCCAGGGCCAATTTTCCAGGTGCCTATTTTCCGGGGGCTAATTTTCCTAGACTCGATATTTCATATTATCGCCCCGGTCGCGTAAACCTTTACTTCAAAAAACAAAAAGAACGTCCTTTCTCTTTCGCAGGCTCTACGTCATACACATAACTGCCGTCTACTCCTTTTACTTCGGCATCCTGTACTTCGTTTACAAAAACTTCGAGACGGCTCGACTCGGCTTGGATTTCGTCAGCGACAAGATAAAGGCTCTGCCGATCATCGGAGGTCTGCTAAAGAAGGTTCACCTGTAAATTAAACGACCGACTCTACAAACAACGGCTCTCAATTTCCAACAAGCTTGCGAATTCATCGTCACACTAAACATAGATTAACCGCGTGCCTGCTTTAGCGTTTCTACATCGTTTTCCTCCCCGGGTCAATGTATATTTAGGATTATCCCATACTAACCCAACCATGAAAAATAATGAGTCGCTGAATTTTTATCGACTTTAAGCAAAAACAAGTGGAAAACTACTACAATAAATATTCATGGGGACAAGAGTCATAACAATTTTTTATTTATGATCCACACACGCACCGACGACGCGCTACAAGCTTAACAGAAGAATGCGAACTAAGACGTGGACCCCCCAGGCATGTTTCACTTATTGATCCACTCAGCCGGGCTCCGCTCCTTTACGCGCTCGAAAGCTTACCGCTGGCGATAGTTGATCAATGGCGTAGCGGCTACCGCTTTTATGTAGGAACAATCCTGTGACATCGTGTTTCGTTTAGAGGGACGGTAATTCGCTTACCCTCTCTTCGTCTATCGGTCAACAGGTAACACAGGTCTATACATATACACATATATGTGTGTCTATATGTGTCTCTCTACATGTCTTACCTGTTGACCCAAAGGCTCGGTGACGAGAATAGAGGGAGGAAAATTGTAAAGAAAAGGGCGGAGGCTGCGACATAAACAATTTATATCAGTCAACGCGACTGAGGCAAAGGTCACACAGTGGAGGGGAAATTGCTCGCAAACTGGGTTGCGCGTGCGCCCGTTTCCTGCAGGTTCAGGATATCTATAAACGTATATTTTTGTGTCGGTAGTGGCACATGCGTGATATCGAGAGAAGGCCGGCAGATAAGGCGCGCAACTCGGTCAATCGGAGGCCGAGTTGGCCGAATGTCGGATGCCAGTCTCTTTTCAACAACTTTTTCTGTCGTACGAAACATTGGGAATTGCACGTTTCTGTGCGTCGTGTAGCGTCGAACGAGCGCGAGTGATTGAAAGAAAGGGCGACGATATGGGATTGTCGGACGGATCGTCGTTGCCGAGTGCGAGCGTGCAAATGTGGTGATGCGGGGAAGAGAATTCTCGCGAGGAAGCTTTCGACGCGAGGAAACAACAATTATCGAGTATATTAACCCGTTGCTGGTTTCGTTGTCGATAGGATAAATATTCGGGACGATGGCAATAGTAGTGATAATTAAGAGGTTTAATGGTCTGAGCGGATGTGGGAAAGGAGACCGATTTGTCAAGATCGACTTTCGAGGTAAATCCCGCACTTTATTCGCATCTCTCTAGATCGCTGTTGAGTAACAAACAATATTCCAGGGGTGTCGCATTATTCGAGTGCCCTCCAAGACACGGAGGAGCTCGTCGAGGTGAACGAGGCAAGTTTAATTTTCGAACAAAAAATATCCATGTACCGCGCATCACGCCTATCTTTTTTGATTATTTTTGATTGTTCGTTTATTGAAGGATTTATCCTTGACCGGAATTCAAATACCAATGACCAGAATTCCATTCATATCAGAATTCAAAATCAAATACAAATACAATTCAAGAATTCAAATGGGTATTGTAACTGCTTAGTTCTATCAATTCCAATAGAAAAACTGTGAAGAAAAAAAAATGTCTTGTATGACTATTCGTTGATTAAGGCGGTGGTTGCGGTTGTGGTAAAGTCGATCGAGTACCAATTAAGTTAACGCGGTCGTACTCGATCGACTCCACTGCACCGCATGGGATGATAAGTGAGGGACGTTTTCAGAGTTTCACGTGGAACTTTGGAACGGCGGTGCAAGAGGTCGAGAGCCTGCAATTGGCGGTTGTAGCCAGAAATGTACTTCGGAGTGAAAAAGTAATAGCTCGTTACGGTCTCGTTCTGCAATCCGTCGTGCGGGACGGTCGTGTATCGATAACCGATGCCCTCGTCGATCTCGATAATAAACCAATTGCGGTAAGGTGTCCTCTTATCAATTTAATACCAGCAATAAAGTATATCGTTGTCGTTTCGTCCCGTGGGAAAACTGAAGGCGGTCGTAACCTTCGAGATCCGTTACGATGCACCGGACGGGAGTTGCAGCTCGTACGCGACGACGGAGATGCTGCAAGACGAGCGGCAGATGCTCATCGACATTGAGGAGAACATTGCGAATCTCGAGCGGACTTTGGCGAATCGCGAGGAAAAGAACCGAAGCGGAAATCTCAGTTCGGCTGAAAGTACCGACGTAAAATCTTGGAGTAAGATAAAAAATTTGGTGAAGCAGCAGCAGCGACGGAACTCGGCGAACGCATCTTCGCGCTCCAAATCGTCCAAGCGCGCCCTCAAGTCCTCCGACGCGACGACGCCGGATCGAAAGTAAACAATTATTCTCGATTTGGTCGAATGGAATTTGATACTTAGCTGTAATCCCTCACCGAAAAGGACTACTGAACACTACTGAAAGATGCTACTGGGAGGATTTAGTAGTCAACTGCTAATAAACTACTGAACTACCGCCGAGTACTAAATCGGTGGACCACAGAAAACTATTGGAGATCTGGAGCACTTAACTACTGAAGATGACTGGATATCATGAGTAGTTAATTACGCGAAACTACTATAAATCTCCAGTATTTAAATACTCGAAACTACTATGAATGTCCAGTAGTTAAATAGGCGACCCCACTATGCATTGAGAAAAAAAATTACAGTATAACAACAATACTGACTTTTTACCATAAAAAATAGTTTCCAAAGGGAACGTCTACATTTTATAGTTTCGACAATGATAAAAAATCATGGTTGCACCCATAGTTATAGTTTAACCAATTCAATATATACTATCAAAAACTATCAATATAGATGTCCCCCTGCGAACTATTCGATATAGTAGGAAATACCTATCCCTTTTCTCAATGTCAATGTCCAGTAGTTAACTACTGGGAATTCCCGCCGATTCGAGTGCTTTACGGAGTATTGCTAGTATGTTTCAGTAGTTCAATTTATAAGTAATAATTACTGATGCAAGAACCTCTATGTCCTCAGTAATAACTACTAACCGTTGAGGAGTAACTACTAAGAAGTAGTAACTAGCCTGATAGGCAAGCGCCACGAAAAGTAGCAATATTGGCGCTATATTTGCGACCAACTGCTACTTTTTGTGCCGCTTGTCCATCCGGGTACATGTGTAGTAACTAATGCGATGTCGGTAGTAACCTCTGAACCTCCTATAGTCATTTCTGGACCTTCAGTAGTTCCTTTCGAGAGGGAAGAACCATTATTCAACTGCTGTTAATTTATTATTGCGTCATTAAACGACGACCAACCGACAGATCCTCGCTCGCCTTCAAGACGGTGAAGTCGTTTATGAGATTGGGCAAGGAAAGACCGTCCAGGGCAAAAACGTGTGAAAGCAGCGATTTCAGCGAGACGCGTCGACTAATGGATTCAAGTTGCGAACGCGCTACTAACTCAAATGCCTCGAGAACGAGCTCGATGACGTCATTCGACTCGGACCTATCTTTTGACGATAATAACATATCCCAGCCCGAGGAGGACGACGACGATGATGATGACGATGATGTCGATGGAACTCGCCGTGAGTTCACTCGAGCCGGGACAGATTTTATTCGGGACGATCAGTCGGCCGATATCGCGAGTCGTGACGAACCCCTCGATAGGAAAAAGGCACGTTTCGAATTAAGATTGCCAATCTTAAACTTTCTTTATAATTTAACAAAAAATTATCACTCTTGGAGAAAAAAAATCGTTATGCACAAATGCATGTTTTTTACATAATAAGTCGCAACTAAATCTACAGAGCCATCGGTACGGGGGCGAGAAAATACATGCTAGACGCTGCGACTTTTCTCTCAAGGCGCAGCACTATCAAGTTTGCATAACTATAATCGAAGCCAGGCAACTCGCTGGTCTCAACATGGACCCCGTTGTTTGCGTCCAAATTGAGGATCAGCGGAAATACACGAGCGTCAAGGAGTCGACCAATTGTCCGTATTACAACGAGGCAAGTATGACGTGATTTCTAAGCTATTATGTTGTCGGTTTATTTTACGGCTTTGTAATTATTTTTCGCAGTTTTTATTTTTTGGTTTATGTTCTTTTCGGATTATGCTATTCTATTATTATATTTTATATTCTTATTATTTATATACTTTTGGATTTAGGGGCCGTAGGTCCCTTCTAGGGCCTAAACCCTAGAACACGAAATAAACAAATCTATCTATCTATCTATCTATCTATGATTACTTATACTTTACATTATAATTACTTTTGGTATAATTACTTTCAGTATTTCGTCTTTGATTTCCACATGCCACCGGTAATGCTTCTCGACAAGATAATAACATTGTCGGTAAGTAAACAACAACATATTATATACTGCATAGAATTATCAGCTGTTATGTACGACACCGCACAGGTCCAACAATCGCGGAATATTTTGCGAGCCAATCTAACGCTGGGAACTTTTAAATTGGACATCGCTACAGTCTGGGCGCAACCAGGTACAAACAAACAATAATAAATAATCGAGGTCGAATAGTGTGAGTGGCATAAAAAAATGGATTATTAAGGTCGATGATAATTGAACAGATCATCAATTCTATCACAAGTGGGCTCTGTTGACGGATCCGGACGATTTGGCCGGCGGACCGAAGGGTTACCTGAAGTGTGACATTAGTGTGATCGGTAAGGGAGATTCGGTAAAGATACCGATGAAACGGTCCGCGCGGGACGAGGACGACATTGAGGGGAATCTCTTGTTACCGGATGGAGGACCGATCGAGAGACAACGAGCCCGGTACATTGTTAAGGTTTATCGCGCCGACGGGTTGCCGAAGATGAACAGCAGCGTTATGGCGAATGTTAAGAAGGCCTTCACTGGCCAGCTCAAGGATCTTGTTGATCCATACGTTAGAATCTCTTTTGCCGGATTACAGGTAAGATAATTTACACGCTTCTATTTTAATCGCTACACGTGTTACCTTTACTTAACTTGGGCAAGCGTTTGGGATAATCTGACCGTTGAAATTGTCCTTTTCCACTGTATGATTGCCAGGGTAAAACTAGTGTCAAGAGAAACAGCTACGCGCCAGTTTGGAACGAGCAAGTGATATTCACAGAAATGTTTCCGCCTCTCTGTCAGAGACTAAAGATACAATTGTGTGACGATGATCCCGTAAATGGGAGCATCATCGGTACCCATTTTGTAGACCTTAAGGAAATAAGCAACGACGGGGAGAAGGGGTTTCTTCCATCTTTTGGACCCGCATTCATTCATTTGTATGGCAGCATAAGGGATTACAGTCTGGTTGATCGACACTCGACTCTGAACACGGGATTGGGCGAAGGGATTTCTTATCGAGCCAGGTACCCACATGTCTTCTTTAATCGGGTGACAATCTTGTTTGTAACGGGTGTATGGAAATGTTTCAGACTCCTCGTGGCAATTAGAACTGAAATGAGCGACAATGCCGACAACATTAGCGGCGCAGCAGCCACGTCCGATGTCGAAGTAACGCAAACGTTCCCGGTAAACGAGACGGCATACGCCCCTAACGAGGAATTCTTCCTCTTCGCTACGATCATGGACGCAACAATGATTGACAAGAAACTCGGCGAGAAACCAATGTATTTTGAGTTATCGATCGGGAACGCCGGAAACATATTGGACGGTCACAACGAGAGTTCCAAGGTTGCAAACAATTTTTCACAATCAATGTTATTATAGAATATATACGTTATATTTATAGGAATATTTATGTTATAAGTATTCATACTCTGACCCCGACATCGACGCCCTTCAATAAGTGGGACCAATTTTTTCAAAAAGTAGTTTGAAAAAGAGAAGACGCGTATTTTTTTATTTGGGCCTCCGGTCGATATTTCGGACAGTACGATTTTTATAAAAATTCGATTTTTTTCGGTAAGGCTACTTTCTAAGCCCTGAATATCTTGGAAGTTTTCAATCGTATCGAAAAGTTTCACAGACGAAATTTGTTCACTTTAAAGTCAACGGAATTATGCATATTTTTGTGAAATTTTCTGGTCAGTGTAAAAGTTGTGATACGACCATAAAGCGTAAAATATCATTTTTCCTAAACTTCGCCATAATGAATATAAAAAAAAGTATAAAAATTCTCCGTGAAATTGCGCAACTTTTAAGACTAAGTACGGCAAGATTTTTTTTCATGAAGTTCTATTTGTTTAAAGCTGTTTTAATATATAACACTAAAGATAATAATTATCTTACGTATTTACAGGAAGCGCGTAATTTGGAGATGCACAGCATATCGAGAGGATGCGACGGTATCGGTGCGGAAAATAGTGCGAGCTCACTTGTTGCGGACACACCAGTTGCGGATGACTCGGCTCGCGGGCTCTCGACACGCGACGGGGGCGGATCTTGGCAAAGCACCACGAATCCCGCCAAGCCGATGACACACGATCGACTCTACTATTATCTTCCCTACTGGGACGACAAGCCGTGCCTCCACGTTAGAAGCGTATGGCCCGACTACAGACGAAGAATGTACAATAGCAATATGATAGGAAAGATTGTCGATAAACTGGTGAGAGAAGCTCAATCGGGGTACAAATTTTGGGTGACATGCAGGTGTCCGAAACCGAACCGTCTCCAATAAGCAACACGAATCTATGCAACGTCTTCAGCACACTTTGTGTCCTAAATCGTTTGCGGAAAACCAGCGAAATATCCCATGGCCAAAATTACTGAAAAGAAAAAACATCCACGAAAAACTCATCCGGCGCGTAACGACATATTTAGAGCAACAGTCTTCATACAATTACGAACTTTCCCTTTCCTGTAATTCTTCATTTACAAATCAGCCAAAA
>JAPYZD010000929.1:0-115039 GCA_030522725.1 Ichneumoninae sp. B BG-2022a
ATATTTATTTTTAGTATGTACAAAATATTTTTAAAATTATTTTTAGTACGTACTATTATTTTGATATTTATTTTTAGTATGTACTATTATTTTTAAAATTATTTTTAGTACGTACTATTATTTTTATATTTGTTTTTAGTACGTACTATTATTTTTATATTTATTTTTAGTATGTACTATTATTTTTATATTTATTTTTAGTATGTACTATTATTTTAAAAATTATTTTTAGTACGTATTTATATTTTTATATTTATTTTTAGTACGTACTATTATTTTTAAAATTATTTTTAGTACGTACTTATATATATATTATAATAATTTTTTATATAAAATATTCATATTTTATACTTTTTGTATATTTAATTGTATAAAGTATAATTTTATAAAAATATATTTTAGGTTATTATGTAAATGTTTTATATTATTCTGGAATATTAACAGCTATTATTTTATTAATAGCTTCAATAATATTTATTTTAATTTTAAAAAATTTAAAAAATGCATTAGAAATATCAGATTTATTAATACCTCATATAGAATCATTTGAAGAAAATAATTTAACAAGGTAATTAATTTTTTAAATTAATTTTTTAAATTAATTTTTTTAAATTAATTTTTTTTTTTAATTTTTTAAATTAATTTTTTTTTTTAATTTTTTTTTAGTGAATTGACTCATTATACAAGTATAAGAGATGATGGATTTATTACAGAATTACAATCTTTAAATAGTATTGATAATACAACGAAATATGAATTAATTAATAAAGGAAAAAAATTATTAAAAAACTGTCAATATTTAATTTATATAAATATTTTGTTAACAGGATTTATTTCATTATTATGGTTAATTATTTATTTAAAAGCAATTTTAAATAAAGATAATTTTGGTAAAATGGTACAAATATATACACCAACATTACCTGTTCCAGCTATGTAAGGAAAAAGCAAAAAAAAAATTTTTTCTTTTTCAGTGTTAAATTATCATTTGCATATTATATGATTGTAATTATTTTTTATATCAATCTTATAATATATTTTTTTTTTAATAATTATTTATTTAAAGAATGCAAGAGTATAAATTAATCTTCTTTAGTATTTGCAGCAGTCATAATTAATTCATATAAAAAAAATGAGCATCCAGATGCAGGCATTGATGAACATAATCTTGGTATTAATCCTTAATTGTTAAAATATTAAGATATATTGTTTTTACCTCTAAAAACTCCTTTAAATCCTTGATTTTTAAAAATCATCGATAAATGATTACGGATATTACCTGATGGTACTAATGAAGTTTGTAATTGTGTTTTAACAACATCTAAAGGATTAGATATCAAACAAGCAGCTCCTCCAGCAATTGCACCTGATACTAATATTTTAATTCCTTCATTATTGATATAATTTAAATTATTAAATAATTTTCTTGTAAATTCATAAACACCCCACCAAACACCTGATGAAGGTGTATATATTAATAATGAAATTCCATATCCCAAAAATAATCCTTTAAATCCTTGTTGTTTAATTATATGATTAGCAACATCAATTCCTTTTAAATTTTTATACGTTATTATTGGATATTTTCTTATATCTTGTAATTGTAAATGTTGACTTATTATTTCGAATGGTGTCCTATAATTATAATTATAATTATAATTTAATTACCAAAATGTGAGACATATCATATCAGCTATACCTCCTGCTATAATTGCATATTTTAAATTATTTAAAGTTGAAATTTCTTCAGGTTTTTTTATTCTTATTTTTACTTCATTATAAGTTACATAGTAACACACATTTAATGGTGTTGCTCTAAATAAAATATTTTTTTTTATTTTTTTTTTTTACTTACGGGATGACATGCCAATGCCAACCACGATATAATGTTCTATAACCTCCCGACTTTAAAAGATGAATAAAATATGCACGTGTATTGTGTGGATTTGATCGAAAATCTTTTTTTTGGAAATTATTCTGTCTAAATGTCCCAAGTGTATTTTCTAGTAAAATAAATTTATTTTGTTGTTGTATGGGACTTGAAAATGCTTGTTGATGAGTTTTAACAAGTTCCAATGGATATCTATATAATTATATATAATAAATTATTACCTCAATAACTCTTCACAAAATGTAACACCCGCTTTAATAAAACAAAATTTAAAAGGATCAACATTTTGCCATTGAGTACTCATACTGTGACTAATGAGAAATTTATTTGATGAAAATGTTATAGAAAATCATTTATTAGAAGTTTTTTCAGAAGAATCTCCTGAAGAATCTCAAACGTAAGATTGAAATTAATTTTAAAAAAAAAAATTTTCAGACAGATAACAATTTATTTTAATGATGAAGGTAATTTTTACTTTGAATTAAAAATCAGCCTCAAAAATTAATGATGTATTAAAATACAAATTAAGTCGTTATTCTTTAAGACAAATTTTAATCGGTATCAGAATACGGGTAATATTTTTAACATATTTCTTTAAATATTTTTAATATTTTTTTTATTTTTAAAAAAATTATTTTTAATATTTTTTTTATTTTTAAAAAAATTATTTTTAATATTTTTTTTATTTTTAAAAAAATAATATTTTTTTTATTTTTCAGGCATTGGATGCAGAAGAAATAGTTATAGAATTATCGCAATGGCTAAATGATAATTCTATTCTAAATTTAAAGCAAGAGAAACTTGAAAATAAACTTTTTGAAATTATGGATCGGTATTTAAAATAAATAATTTAAAAATTCCAAGATTTCTCTATTCACGGGATGAATATCTTAAACGATTTAAAGCTTTAACTCGATTTTATGCACAAAGAGGAGCACTTGTTATTTTTATTTTTGGGACTGTAAGTTTTTATTGTTTAATTTTTAAATTCAGTCAGTTTTAAATCGACCACACATATCAATGGGATTAGCAGAAAGATTAAGTGTCCCAAATATAATCAAAACAGAAGTTGTAGCTAACGTTTTAAGTTATCCAAATCCATCACCTTTAGTCCCAGTACGCAATAATAATAATAATAATTATTATATTCACTAAAATCAGAAGGGTGACACGAAAGAAGATGTATTTGAGTCATTTAAAAAAATTTGTACGCAAGTACGTCAAGGACTTGAAGGTAATATTAAAAAAAATTTTATCATTTTTTAGGTGATTTAAATAAAGCGCGAGTTAATGGTAAATCAGTTTTGATTGAGGGACTTTTTATCGATCCTGAATTGTATCAAAATGAATTTAAGTTACGTAAAATTGATGAACAAAAAAATTCTGATAAAACATCCGTACCTTATCCTGTGGTTATTGTACCATTCTTATTAGATACTAAGTCTACTCACTTGAGTAAGGTAATCCGTAAATTACTAGTTCTACATCTCTGTGCAGACTTCAGGAGGTTCGCATATAAATACTACTTCTTTACTTTCAGATACTGAGCAATTTAATAATTTGCGTCTTATTGATGAGTAAGTGCGCGTGTATCATTATTCATAAAAATTTTTAGGTATCTAAAAGGCTTTGCAAATGAATTGCACGTGATACATGTTGACTCAAGACTTGTAGGTTCATTTCATTTTTATTTCATTTAAGGACGAAGTGCAAGAAATGCAATCAATCGTACTCGAAGAATTGCAGCGTTGCTTTACTGAAGGATTATTCTAATACTTTCTATAATTTTTTTTTAATTATCCTGTTCCCACCATGAAAAATCTGTCCCAATAAGGGACACTACAAGTACAGAGTTGCATAGATCATAAAGGTGCACTTCATAAAATGGCTCCTCGTGTCGATGCAAAAAATGGTTCAAAAGGTTTGTGTGTGATTTTCCGATTATGATTATTGTTCCATATTATTGATATGCAATAATTTTATTTTTATAGGTGATGTGGCTAAAGCCGCCAAGACTGCATCACTTTTGAAAAAACGTCCTATCGTCAAGAAGGTTAAAGTTCGTACTAGTGTGCGATTCCGCCGACCTAAGACATTGACTTTACCCCGCAATCCTAAATGTCCCACACGTGCAGTTCCTCGTTTACCGAAAATAGATCATTTTCGAGTTATTAAAGCACCAGTAACATCAGAATCAGCAATGAAAATGATTGAAGAGATAAATACATTGGTTTTTTTATGCGACATTAGGTAAATGAATATTTTTTATAAAAATAAATTTAGGGCTAATAAATATCAAATAAAAGAAGCAGTTAGAAAATTATATGATGTGAAATCAAAAAGAGTCAATACATTAATAAGGTTAGTTTTTTTTTTTTTTTTTTAAATTTTGATAGGCCTGATGGTCAGAAAAAGGCGTTTGTGCGTTTACTACCAGAATACGATGCACTTGATGTTGCAAATAAGATAGGAATATTATAAATATCAAACAGTTGTTGTATATTTCTTAATTCTTATTTGTAATTGATGAACTTTATCTATAATTGTACTTGATGTCACACATTTAAGTAATCCTTCAATCAAATTCTTAAAATAAATTTATATATCAATTTCTTACTTGTATTCCTTTAGCCATCATATCAGAACAATTTGGTTTATATAATGCTAGAATAAGTAATAAATTCAACATATGTACGACATATTCTGTTCCACCTGTTGAATAAAGTTTTTCTGGTTGATTTAATTCCTGAAAAAGAAAATTTATAATAATTATTATCATTTACAAATAATAAAAAATCTAATACATGTTTTCCAATACGTTGACGAATTTGCCAATTATGTTGAGATAATTGTCGTAAAGCAAAAATAACCTAATTAATTTTAATAATTTTATATTTTACCTTTCCACGTCCTGAACTATAAGATTCTGATTTATGAAATTGATATAATAAACAATCTAATATTGGATAATATCTTTTTTTAATCATGAAAAATTTAATATTATTTACCGTAATAATATATCTTCACGACATGAAATATCATTTGCAAGATGCCTTTAAAAAAAAATTTTATAAAAAAAATTTTATAAAAAAAATATAAATAAAAATTTTTAAAGAAACATACCCAATAATAGCAGCTACATAATATAATAAACGTTGAATTTCTTCATGAGGTGTATTAAATTCAGACTTATTTTTAAAAAAAAAAAAAAATAAATAAATACCGTAATTAAATCAGCTAAAGATGGTAATAATCCTTGATGAATAAATTTTAAAAAAAAAAAATAATAATTTACCTGCACTTATAAATCTTTCTCTTTGAGATGGAGTCTTTGTTAGATTTATTGTTAGTTTAACACTTAATTGTTTTAATTCAATATCCTAAAAAATTGTTTTTTTTTTTTTTTTTTTTTTTTTTTACAGCTGAATTGATTTGATATACTGCAGCGGGTGCGATTCCAGCATTTAATAATAATGACTGAAACAAAAATTTTTTAATTATTTTTTTTTTTTAAATTAATTTTTATTTAAAATTATTTTTTAGATTACTTTAATAGAAGTACTACCAGCACTTAATGAAATTAATGCTTTTATAGCTGGTGAAATCAAATGAGCTGCTTGTACATATTCAGTTATTAAGGGTGATGTTACAGCTGCTTTAACAATAGTCAATAATGATGGTACGACAGTAGTCAATACATTCTGAAAAAAAAAGTTATTTTTTTTTTTGGAAATTACGTTTCTGAAAATATTTGTTGATCCTGTTTCTTTTGATGTTGCTGCGTGATGTACACTACGACATACTGCAATTTTTAATGTTGTAGATGCATGAGGAGATCGCATTAAAAGTGATAAAAATTGAATATATGCATTCTCAGCTCTACATATTATTCAATTAATATAATCTTACCCTCTAGGGAAAAGTCTTCCTACATATCCTGCATTTATTAAAACACTCATTGCATAATCATTGAAAATTATTGAAGCTGTTGGAGTTGTTGGTGTCACCTAATTTTTTAATTTTTTTTTTGTCCTACATTTTCCATGAAAGTTCCTTTAAATGGTATTTGCCAATCACTCGAACGAACATGTAAAAGGAATTCCATGATTTGTTTCAAAGTCTATAGAATTAAAAGAAAAAAACTAACTTGACTTGTTTCACGATCAGTAAGATCAATAGCATCAGCAAGATCAGCAAGTTTAAATCTTCCACCAGAAAGACGACCATCAAGTAAATGAGTTATATAATATGCACAACGACTTTGCCATTGATGCTGCAATTTAATTTGTTCAACATTTTTAATATCATAAGGATCAAATCCTGTGTAATTTTAGGAAAAAATTTAAAAAATCAAAAATACCTTCAGCACTTCTTATTATAGAATTAAGAACTGTTATGGGATTTTCTTCGGCTATAACTTTGTCACCAATATCTGTAATCAAATCTGAAAAAAAAAAAAAATTTTTTTTTTTTTTTTACCAGTATCTTGTAAACAACCAGATTTCTCTAATAAAATAAGTAAAGTCTTAAAAAATGATTTTGCTTTTGGCAAAACAGAAGGCTAATGATTTTTTTTTTTCATTTTTTTACCGCTAATTTCATTCTTGAATTTAACCACTCATAGGATTCGTTATCATATCTGAAAAAAAAAATTAAAAAAAAAATTTTATACTCACAATAAAGCGTCTAATTTATACTGCAATAAATCTCGATAACTATGAAAAAAAAATAAAAAAAATAAAAAACATGCCTTGGATTAGTTGTTGTTGAAGGACTTAATGTATCAGCGATTAAACGAGATGAACGAATAAATTCTTCTAATGTTATTTCATATTCTAAAAATTGAATAAAAAAAAATAAATACAAAAACTAACTTTCCATTTTATCTTTAGGGATACGAAATACAAATGCAATATCTTGACACATATCTCGCAAAAGAGATACGACTATATTTTATAATTAAAAATTATTCTTACAACTACGACGAAATAATATGATCATTGTTATAGATTCAGGAGTTTGACATAATAATTCCCATCCACTCCAACCACAAGAATCATCCATAAGATTCATTTTTTTATTATAATAATTATCATAAAGAAATCTATGATGTCTACATTTATTCTAAGAATATGAAATTATTTTCGAAAAAATTCTCACAGCAAGAGATACTCTATATTCTGTAGCTAAAGCTTCTATAGTTTCACGGCCTAACTTTTTTTAAGTTTTTAAATTTTAATATTCACTTACAATGGCTAAACCTGTCATTGGTAACAGATTATGAATGTATAACGATAATTCAAATCCTCTTTAAAAAAAAAATATTTAAAAAAAAAATATATACCTGTTATTTATATAAATACCAGTAGCTTCAGTTGCAGTTGCTGTTATTCTATCTAAAAAAAAATTTTAATTTTTTTTTTTTTATACCTCTAAATTCTTCAGGTAAAAAAAACAAATATTGTTCATAAAAAAACTCTCGATATCTATAATTATAAATATTAAATAATTACAAACCCCTTAAATGGAATAACTCTTGGAAGCTCGACATGTGTCCCGTATTGGGACTGAGGTTTATCATTAATTGATAGACGATAAATTGGGAAATCTTTTGCCTATTAAATATTAAATTATATTTATAAATACCCTTCCATATCTAAACATATAATCAGTACACCAAGCAACATTTATATATTTAATTAATAAACTTCTTTGAAATGTTCGAGCATATAATTGAGAATGTCGCCATCCAGATTCCTAAAAGGAAAATTAATTAAATATAACACACCTTAATATTATTAATATGAAAAGAAATATCGGATTCAGTATCACTGTCTTCAATAATTTTATCAATATATTCATAATGTATGTCATAAATAACATTTAAGCTTGTTCGTTTAAGAATAAATAATCCTAAAATAATATTAATAAAAGAAACTATTAATAAATATTAATAATTATTATTTAATTTATAAATTTTTTTTTTTAAAATATTACCATGAGCTCCTACACATAAAAAATACTTTTTATAATTATCTTGCAATAATATTTCAATTAAATCAACAAATTTTATAATTGATTCACATTTTTCTCCAAATGCGATAAGGATTGCTTTGTCCATTTAGGCACTATAATTTTAAGAAAAGAATGTATCACTAAAAACATGTAAAAATTTATATAATTTCTAATAAATTCTATAAAAATTATAATTATTTAATAATATTTTTTGATTTAAATTTTTTTTTAAATGCATTCCAAGATAATGATGTGACATATCCGTAACAATTGCAATAACAATACTTGTTGCAACAACAAAAAATATTATTAAAGGACCGTATTTTAAATCTAATCTTTCTTTTTCTAATGGTTTTGTGACACGACTAAAAAAAAAAAAAAAAATTTTTTTTTTGCCTACTTAGCAATTCGAGTTGAACGTATATTATAAGTTTCATAAGAATAAGCCATTAAAATAATAGAAACAATTCCTAGCATTGCTCCTATATAATGTGTATACTTTGATGTTCCGAAACTTGTTAATGCTATGGCTATTGCACCAAGATACAAAGCTTTTTGTAAATAATGAAGAAAAGTTCTTAAAATAATAAATATAATAAAATATTTTTACCTTTCACAGGCAAAAAAACTCTTAGGATCAATTTTCTTAATATTTTTGGCTCTACTATAAATAATTTTTGCAGGATCAAGTCCACAATGTAAAACAGATGCAGATTGAAACCATTTAAAAGTTGATGCTCCTACTAAAATAAGTTTTTTTTTTTTTTTATTATTACATACAATCTAAATTTCTTGAAGAGCCTCCATGTGGAGCTATCATCAAACCAGAAAGTTGTGTTAATCTAGTTTATTTTAAATTATTTTATTATCTTACAAACGAGGTCTTGTTTTCTCAGATGTCCCAAAATCTCCTTGTAATTTAATTAATCTAAATAAATAATATAATAAAAATCTTACTCTTCTGTTAAACCCAAAGGCCTAATTTCAGATTGTACCTCAGAATATTTAATTATATTTGATTGTTGTTGTGTAAACCATCCTAAAATAGTACTACGTAATCCATTACGTAATCGAGTTGCTAATGATAAATGTTGTTGTTGTGGGACAACTTGTGGTAATTTTGGGACAAATGACGAAGCCATAGATAATAATGTATCACGTCGATTGTTCACTAACTCGGCTACAGGAGCAAAACCTAATCAAAAATAAATTAAAATTTTTTCTAATTTTTTTTTTTTAAATTTTTTTTTTTTTTTTAATTTTTTTTTTTTACCAGTAACAAATCCCCTTTTTTCAAAATCAGGAATCCAATGAGGTAAGCCGTGATGTTCAACCATACTTCTATGTAGAAATCCCATACCATGCTGAAATTTTGAGAACTTATAAACCATAATGGCTCCCGTTGATCTAAAAATAAAGAAAATTAAAATTAATAACTTACGCTAATATATCTGAGACCCATTCAGGTTGTTCAGCAACTTGTAATTTAACCTCTAAAACTGCATAAGGAAATCTAACCACTTGATCCTGAATTTTTTTTTTTTTCTTAAAAAAGTAATAACCTTCACAAGTATTTCTTCTCCTATTCTACACCAAGGTTCTGAGGAATGCTTATTTGACATATATTCATCAACCATGCATAAATTCGTATCCAAAGAAAACCTAACCTGTTAAAAGAAAAATTACAAAATAAATATCATAATCCTACATTATTTGATGATGAAAGTTGGAATGCTGTACGTTGATAAGAAGTACGAACCTAAAAAAAAAAAAATTTTTTTTTTTTTTAAATTATTAATTTCTTTTATCTTTATTTTTTTACCATTGGTTGTAATTCACGTATTCTTATTTCTTCTTGTATATCTTTTCCCAATTTCAACATGTTAGCAAATTTTTTATCACTCGAAGTCATATGAGCTGCAGTTGCTGCTGTTGTCGTAAAAGCAGAGATATCGAAGTTGCCTTTCATATATGGGAAAACCTTTGTTTGTTAGAAAAAAAAATTATCATTCTTACGTATTTTTGAGGAAGCGTAAAACGTTCTTTTGTAGATGCTTCACCAGTCCAGGATTCATGATGTGTTTTTCTTTCAATAAATATCTAATATTCCTTAACTTTATTTCATATGACGTACAGATTTTTCTGGTTCTTGATTATTACTCCCATACCATCTTAAAAATTTAAAAAAAAATGTTTCTTACCTAAACCTTATTAATTGAGCCCCTTCAATTCTTAAGATACGACGACTATAACTATAAGCATCTGGTAAAAAAAAATACAACAAATTTTTTTTTTTTTTGGTCCAGATGCGGCAAAAGGATCGAGATAAGTTTCAATATCATCAATAGAGCTTCCGAAAATTAAGTAAGGCATAAATTTCAAAATAGAAACTTTAGTACGCACTACTTGATCTAAAGGTATCTTAGATATTTTAATCAGTTGAGATTTAACTTACCCAATACTTTGTTGTATTACGTATAAAACTTTCTGGAGCAGTCCATTTCGATTTAGTTGTATCTTGTTCTCGATACTTGAATTTTTTTTTTTTTTAAACAAAGCTCACCTTAGCAGTTCTAAATCTAGACCATGCAACCGACAAAAAAATCAGCAATCGATCGATATCAACATTTGCAAAAAGCTCATGTGCTAACGAAGCCCATATCCAAGGTCCAATAGAAGAACTTGTTGACTAAAAAAACAAATTTTTTTAAAAAATTTAAAAAAATTTTTAAAAATTTATTTTACCTTATCAAAAAGAGTAGATAATCTAACTATAGCTTTATAATTTAAACGTATAAAAAGATCTAAATGAACAATTTCAGAAGATTGTTCATTTAAAATGGATTCTAATGATGAAATTTGTTCTTCACGCCAAATTGTATATTCTTCTTCTAAAATCTTTTCTTGTTTTAATTTGTCTTCCGATAATGATATACAAGGAACAGAATCTTGTGTATTATCCATTTCTTTAGCTTTATCTTGAATACGACGTAAATTACGACACACTTTACGAATCTCTTGTTCTATACTATGATATCGTATAGCAACAAATCGATTAACAACTTCTAATTGTGTTTTGATACCATCACGAAAAACTGCCTGTATTGCTAAAGAACGTAAAAAATTATGATCATAACGACGAGTAGGATCTGTTGTCATTAAAGGTTGCATTGCTTCTATTAATAGTCGTTGAACTCGTGAAGGTACACGCCTATCCATTAAACCACATTTTCCAGCTTCTTTTGCTAGAGATAAGGCTTTAATTAATTCTTTGCAATTATCATAATCAACATAATAATTCAAATAATGTGGCGGCGCTATATTTGCCATATGATCCGAAAAAGACGCCGGCTTCATATCAGGCTAACCAGGATCAATAATTTAATCTATAATAATTGTGGCCCACGTTCTTAAATAATGATCATCTATCAAATTCACTGTAGAGAGCGTCTTCAAGATTATATTTGCTATGAATTAAAAGTTCTCAAATAATGATGACGAATCTCTAAATTAGCTGCCTTGTCTTTTGAATCCTACAAAAAAAATTTGAAATTTCGGCTTCTCGTCAAGCTTGAGTTAAGCATAACATTCAATGGTCCAAAAGTCGTAAGCACATAGGTAATCTAATATAATTACATTTTTTGAATCATTATTTGACGGTGCACAAACAAAATTTTCTTTTTCTTTTGCGCAAAGATTAATCTCTTAAATTTTGATTTCGTAAATAACATTTAACTTCAGATCAATTTTGTGTGGCATGAGTTTTCAAAGATGTATCCTAGCACAATCGCGGCAAGTTCAATGGCTATTAGTGATTTTTGGAACGAAATTATTTGTGTGGGTTTGCTGAATCTTTGTAAGAGGGGAGCTAAGTTTGTGAATAGTTGTACTCATCATACAAAAATTCATTTGTGCTTTTGATATTTGTCGTAGTCTGTAATTCTAAAATAAAACAGCAATTGTCAAACTGCATAAAAAATGTTCGAAAATACTCATGCACTGACTAATAAGCATTGCATTTTATACATTGGATATGCAATGTATTGTATAAAATAATGGACAGCAGGATGCCGGCAATAATAAAAGAATTTTTTTATTGGTGCACAAAAAATTTTATCTAACAATCTCAAAAATTATTTTTTTCTACTAAGTGGTACATTGACTAAGGCATCTGGCATTCTTTCAATAGCGTAACCATGATTCTTGACATACATAATGGGGACACCTAAGAAAAATATTCGTATTGAAATACTAACCCGGAATTTTTCTTATTCTACGTTTCAAATCTTTATCGTTTGTGGCAACAATGTAACATTTGTGCTGGAAAATATTAGCTCATGTTGATGACATACCTCAGTTACTCGTTGAACTAAACAATCATCGGCATAAGTACCCGCATGAACGCATGTGAGACGTTTGAATCTAGGATCACGTGCTAGTTTTAATGCCAATCGAAATCGATGTCCCATCTTTTCTAATTCACCAATAACACAATCGGAAATACAGGGTATGCCTGAAAAAATGATAATTGACCGCTTGCTTACATTTTCCTAATAAACATTCCATCATTTTTTGTAAGATATCAATTTTATGCTGTATCGAAAAATTTATGAAATTCGTATCTATGAGTATGTGATAGGGCGGTGATAAATTTGTATTATACTTGAAAAAAAGTCCAGCAGATAAAATCTTAGGACTAAAAATAGCAAGAGAGAATACCTTACGCTTCTTTTATGGCATCTGCTGCCATCTGTTGTCGTTTTGAAGTTTTCACTAAAGTTTTTGACTCGGCTTTACTGATTTTATAATGTACTAAATACAAAAACTTACAATCTGGAATCATTTGGATGAATGTGACGCTTGTTAACACTAATTTTGCGGGCACGTTTGGTTTTCGCCTAATTGAATGACATTTAATCTAACAATTATTACCATTCTATAGCAGTCCTGTTAAATTGTATGAAACAGTACTCAGCAGTACTGTGGACCTGGTACGGTCTCGTATATTACGACTTATTTTTTTATCAGTATTTTTATATACACAGATTTAGATACTAGTCCCGTCGGACTATTTTAGGGGACTGTTAAATATAATTTTTACTTAAAAGAAACAATGACATCTCCTGCGATTGTTAGTAATGTATATATTATTTTTATATGAATATCAGATAAAAGTTAATCCGTTTAATTATATCTTAAAAAAGATTCCATCTCACGGTGTTTATTATTCATTGAAGGTATGCCATTTAAATAGTCTTGATTTCTTAGGACCTGAATGACTCTCGCGTTGGTATGTTAATAATACTAATTTTTTAAGTAGCTCGATTGCCATATTCAATACGCGTATTATTGGAATCCGCTTTGCGTAATTGTGATGAATTTGAGATAAAAAAAAGTGATGTTGAACGTATACTCAACTGGAAACAGAATGCTAAAAAATCAACGGAGATTCCTTTCAAACCAAGTAGAGTAATACTGCAAGATTTCACGTAAGATTTATTCTGCAATTATGTTATAGAGGTGTTCCTGCTGCAGTTGATTTTGCAGCTTTACGTGATGCTATGGTTCGTCTAAAAGGAAATCCCGAGAAAATAAATCCTTTGGTTCCTGTAGATCTCGTTATAGATCACAGTGTACAAGTAGATTTTAGTCGTAATAAGGATGCATTAGAAAAAAATCAGGATATGGAATTTCAAAGAAATTCAGAAAGATTCGCATTCTTAAAATGGGCTGCTAATTCATTAAACATGTTAATAATACCACCAGGATCAGGAATCGTACATCAAGTTAATTTAGAGTACTTAGCCCGAGTTGTTTTTAATACTAATGGTCTATTATATCCGGACAGTGTCGTTGGGACAGATTCACATACAACTATGATTGATGGTCTTGGTGTTGTTGGATGGGGTGTAGGAGGTATTGAAGCAGAAGCAGTCATGTTGGGACAGCCAATCTCAATGGTTCTACCTGAAGTTATAGGTTTCGAGTTAAATGGATCCTTACCCATTGGCTCAACTGCAACAGATCTTGTTTTAACTGTGACAAAAATGTTGAGATCCCAAGGTGTTGTTGGAAAGTTCATTGAGTTTTTTGGAAACGGTTGCAAGAACTTAACACTAGCAGATCGAGCAACTATTGGTAATATGTCACCTGAATATGGTGCAACTATGGGTTATTTTCCTGTTGATGAACAAACTTTATTATATCTGAAACAAACAGGAAGAGCAGAAGAGACTTTATCTTTGGTTGAAGAATATCTTAAAGCGCAAGGTTTATTTCGGGAATATAATTCTGAAGATAATAAAATTGAATATTCTGATATCATGTCTTTAGATTTGAATACTGTTGTCCCATGTTGTTCCGGTCCCAAACGACCTCATGATAATGTCCCATTAAATAACATGGCTAATGATTTTAAATCCTGTTTAATTAATAAAATTGGCTTTAAAGGTAAATTTTTCTTACTATTTTTTTTTCCCTAGGTTTTGGACTTTGCGAAAATAAAATAAATCAAAAATTTCAATTTGAATATAAAAATAAAAATTATTATTTAAATCATGGATCAATTGTAATTGCAGCAATAACATCATGTACAAATACTTCAAATCCAAGTGTTATGTTGGGTGCTGGATTATTAGCTCGAAATGCTGTTGAATTGGGACTTACTGTGCAGTAGGTTAAATTATAAAAAATATATTTTATTATAAATGTTTAAAAATAGAGTAATAATAATAATAATAATAATAATAATAAATATAGCAAGTAAAATTTCATAATAAAAAAAATATAAATTTAAAATTAATAATATATATTAATAATTCTAGATAATAGAAAAAACAAATCATAATAATACATACCTATAAATAAAATTATAAAAATAAACAATATTATAAAAAATGAATAATTATTTAAAAATAATAATTATTTTATAATCGTATTATATAATTTACCAAATAATTTAAAATGTTTGTTATTTTTGAAGATTAATATAATGTACTTATAAATAAATTTTTAAAAAATAAATTAATAATATTTTAATAATTTTTAAGGAATAATAAAAATAATTATTTATATTAACAATTTTTATATAATTTTAATTTATTTTAAAAATAGTTATAAATATATTGTAAAAAAAAAATAATAATTTAAAATAATAATGTATTGAGATTATAACAACAATATTTTATAATTATAATTAATAATTGTAAATCAAAATATAATTTATAGGCCTTATATCAAAACAAGTCTGTCACCTGGATCTGAAGTAGCAATTCTATATTTAAAATCAGCAGGTACTTTTTTTTTTTTTTTTTTTTTATTTTTTTCAGGTCTTTTGGAATCGTTAGAAAAATTGGGGTTCTATACAACGGGTTTTGGATGCCAAACATGTATTGGAAATTCGGGAGATTTAGATCGTGAAATTGCAATGACTATATCACAAAATGAATTAATTGCAGTAGCAGCGTTATCAGGGAATAGAAATTTTGAAGGACGTGTTCATCCATTAACTAGAGCTAATTATTTAATGTCGCCTATATTAGTTGTAGCATATGCTCTTGCTGGACGTATTGATATTGATATGGAAAATGAGCCATTAGGCTATGATAAAAATAATCAACCAGGTATTTAAAAAATTGTCAATTTTTTCTCAGTATTTTTAAAGCAAATATGGCCTTCAACTGAATTATTAAGAGAAACTGAACAAACACATATAAATCCAGATATGTTTAGAAAGGTGTATAGAAATATTACAGAAGGTGGTAGTCAAAGTTGGAAAAATTTAAAAATTTCAAAAGAAAAATTATTTCCATGGTCTAATGAATCAACTTATATACATAATCCACCTTTCTTTCAATCAATGACAAAAGATATTCCTGGTTTTAAAAATATTCAAGATGCGTAAGTTTAAAAAAATTTTTTTTTAAAAAATTTTTTTTTTTTTAGATATTGTTTATTGAATTTAGGAGATTCAATAACTACAGATCATATATCACCTGCAGGAGCAATAGCAAAAAATTCATGTGCTGCAAGATATTTAATGAGTCGTGGAGTTGAGCCTTCAAATTTTAATTCATATGGAAGTCGACGTGGTAATGATGAGATTATGGCTAGAGGAACATTTGCAAATATAAGATTAATAAATAAGCTTTCCAATAAACCAGGACCATATACGAAATATATACCTACTGGTGAAGAAATGTTTATATATGATGCTGCACAGGTATTAAGAATTTTTTTTTTTTCAAATTATTTTTTTTCTTAGAAATATATTCTAAATAAACAATCATTAATTGTATTAGCTGGTAGAGAATATGGCAGTGGTAGTAGTAGAGATTGGGCTGCTAAAGGACCATATTTATTAGGAGTGCGTGCTGTTATAGCACAATCTTTTGAAAGAATTCATAGAAGTAATCTTGTTGGTAAGATAATTTAAAAAAAATTTTTTTTTTATTTTTTTTAATTTTTTTTTTTTTATTTTTTTTTTTTTTTTTTTCTTAGGTATGGGTATATTACCTTTAGAATTTATAGAAGGAGAGTGTGCTGAAATATTAAAACTTGAAGGAATTGAAAGATTTAATATAAATTTAAAAAATGATATGAAGCCACATGAAAAAATAATTATAATTTTCAAAGATAAAAATGGCAATGATAATCAATTTGAAACAATATCTCGTATAGATACAGAAGTAGAATTAGAATATTTTAAAAATGGAGGAATATTACAATATGTTCTTAGAAAATTATTATCAAATTAAAAAATTTTTTTACATGCATTATATGGATACATTAAATTCAATAAAATTTTTAAAAAATTTTTCAGATGAAAAAATTCGTGCATTAGGAAAACGTTTTACTGATGGACCTAGAAATAATCCAAATCAATTTCCATTAGATCTAATATCTGGATCAAAAGTTTTTAAAAATAATATATCTATTGAAGAAGGTATAATTTTTTATCATATAATTTATTATGATTATTATATTAATTTTATTATTAAAAATACATTAATAATTATTATTTATTATTATTTAGTATTATTATTTATTATTATTATTTATTATTATTAATTATTATTTATTATTATTAATTATTATTTATTATTATTATTATTATTTATTATTATTAATTATCATTTATTATTATTATTATTATTTATTATTATTATTATTTATTATTATTATTTATTATTATTTATTATTATTATTTATTATTATTTATTATTATTATTTATTATTATTTATTATTATTATTTATTATTATTATTATTATTATTATTTATTATTATTATTTATTATTATTATTATTTATTATTTTTTATTATTATTAATTATCATTTATTATTATTATTATTATTATTATTATTATTTATTATTATTATTTATTATTATTTATTATTATTATTATTATTATTTATTATTATTATTATTTATTATTATTATTATTTATTATTATTATTTATTATTATTAATTATTATTTATTATTATTATTTATTATTATTTATTATTATTTATTATTATTATTATTATTATTTATTATTATTATTTATTATTATTATTATTATTTATTATTATCATTTATTATTATTAAAAATTATTATTATTATTATTATTTATTATTATTATTTATTATTATTAATTATTATTTATTATTATTATTATTATTATTATTATTATTATTTATTATTATTATTTATTATTATTATTATTATTTATTATTATTTATTATTATTATTATTATTTATTATTATCATTTATTATTATTAAAAATTATTATTATTATTATTTATTATTATTATTTATTATTATTATTTATTATTATTTATTATTATTATTTATTATTATTTATTATTATTTATTATTATTATTTATTATTATTATTTATTATTATTTATTATTATATTATTATTATTTATTATTATTTTACAGCTTTGTACATATGTGTATCAAAAAGTTGCTCCAGCTGGTTCGAATCTTTTATATTTTAATCTTAATAATGAACCAGAAGGATTTGAAAATGTTCGAGGATTAGGTCCACAAGGTTAATCTATATAATTTTTTTTTATTTTATTTTTAGCACGTCTTGCAACAGCACAAGAAGCTGGAACACATATAGATGTTATTTCAAATCTTTTATTTGGTTTTGAAGTTGCTATGTTAAAAGATGGTGTCATCTATGGACCAAGATTTGGGTAATTAATTTATAAAAAAAAATTATTATTAGATATAAAATTGAAAGAGTAATAACTCCTGGAAGAAAATTTAATTTTGCTATAGCTGCTTTACCAAAATTCCCTCCATCTGATTTATTAGAAGAAAAAGTTAAAGTTGCTTTAATATTTGGGACATTTGATCGTGATGAAGATTCATATTTAAACGAAATTGAATTTTATCTATGGCAGAATGTTTTAAAAAAAGCGGGTGCCAATGAACCATCATGGGAAGCAACACTTTGGTTTTATAGATCAGAATATGATTGTTGTGGTAACATTCAAAAAGGTATGCAAAAAAATGAGATATTTACAAATACAGGTTTTGAAGTTACAGATTTATTGACTTATTATTCACTTGCTGGTTTAGCAGAATTAAATGAAGATTATATGCATTTATTTCCTGTTATTGGAGATGTCAATTCTGATGATGATAGTGCAAGTAGTATAGATGCTTCAGAATCTACTAATTATAATAATCTTAGTACTAAAATTAGTGATGTTGATGATGATACTTGTTCAGAATCTTCTGCAGGTGATGAAGATGATGTAAGTTATTTATATTATTTTTTTTTAAAAAAATTAATATTCCAATAGAATACTATAATTAATATTTTTTTTTTTATAAAAATTATTCATTATAATTTTTTTAATAATTATAATATAATTTTTTTTTAATAATTATAATATAATTTTTTTTTAATAATTATAATATAATTTTTTTTTTATAATTATAATATAATTTTTTTTTATAATTATAATATAATTTTTTTAATAATTATAACATAATTTTTTTAATTATTATAATTAGTAGAATTTTTTTAATAATTAATATAATTTTTTTAATAATTATAATTAGTATAATTTTTTTAATAATTAATATAATTTTTTTTTTATAATTATAATATAATTTTTTTAATAATTATAATATAATTTTTTTAATAATTATAATTAATTTTTTTTTTTTTAGACGATTCATAAAAAAGCATATATAGATAAAGAACAACATAAAATTGAAGAAGAATTAAATGTTAATTCAAATGCTCGAAAGCTTCAGTCTATATTTAATTATGTAGCTCAACAAAATAGAACTGTGTAAGTGAAAGAAAATAAAATTTGTTTTTTTTTTTTTACAGAAAAGTTGATTGTTTATCATCTTCTATTCCATATCTTGCCTCTAAGATAACAAGTAGTCAAGTACAATTATTACGTCCAATACTTGGAGAAAAAAATATTTGTGGCGCTTCTCGTGTAGCAACTTATCCTTTAGTTACTCAAAAACGACAAAGACGACAAAATAAATCTGATAAATCTATTATGCATGTTGAAGGAGAAGGTTCTTTGGATTTAGCAATAAGAGCTTTACATAAAGGAGTTGTTTGTGAATTATATCAACATTTTTGTACATTATTTATTGAAATGTTTGATCCAATGTTGGTTAGAGATGGTGTTGCTGATTTTTACGATAATATAATAGTACATGATATACAAGCTAAAGCAAATAGATTATTAAATATTAATATAAAGGTAAGAGTAAATTTTATTTTTATTTTTTTTATATTTTTATTTATTTTTTTTAGTTAACAAGTTTTGATGTTGAATCATCAACAATGGAAGAACTAAATTTAAATCCACCTAAAACTGGTGAACAATTGATCTCATTTTCAACTCTTTATCTTGTTGAACATGATCAGAAAATTAGAAAACATTTACAGACGGGAGCTGAATCAGGAGCTTTAGAATTAGAATTTCAGGTAGCCTTTTTTTTTATTGTATATTTTTAATTATTTTTTTTTCATAATTCATTAGTTTCTTATAAATTAAAATTTCAGATTAGTGTAATTCTTGAAATCTTTGTAAATGCGGGTGTTATAAATCATAAAGCAGCTCAGCTTGAAACCATTTCAATATTATGTTCAAAAACAAATTCACAGAGTGTAAGTTAAAAAAAAAAAAAATAATTAAATTAGGTCGATTTATGGGTACCTTGTAATCAAGAACTTTATCAAGTAATTGCTAAAACACTTGAAGGTTTACATGGACGAGAAATCGATATTATAGCTGATAGTATTAAGCGTATTGCTTCAAATTTTTTATGGTTTGATGGTATCTTATTTTTGATTTTATTTTTTTTTCTCAGCTTTTCGCGTTCTTGTAATGTTACTTGGTGTATCTTTAACAGAAGACGAATTACCAGGATCAGCTCTTAATGAAGGAGATATTGAAGATGATTCAACAGCTACTTCTAATGCAGCACTTTCAGCAATGACTCAATCTATATTACGCCCAGGAATGCGAAGGAATGCACGTATCTTACAATGTTCGGAGATAGATGCTTTGACTAATCTTGGCGCTGAAGTCGCAGAAGCACAGAAAAGATCACATCGACGAAGAAAGCGTAGAAATCTTAATTGTATGAAACGGGTTTTTGATCAATTAAGTAATCGATCAAGTGAGAAAAAAAATTATAATGTCATTTATTCGTAGGTTTTCTCCCTGTAGATCTTGCAGATGAAGCTATTCTACTTCTGACAGATAACCGTATGAATTTTAGCGCTACGGTTGCATGTCTCAAGTTCTTACATATTCATAGTACAAGTAGACCTAGTGAGAGTTCTGTAGCTGATACGCTAGATGAATTGGGACTTTCATTGTATTCACCAGTTTGTGAATTAGAGCCACAGGGTGATGACCATCAAGAAAAATTTGATTGGACAACCTTCAGATGTTACAGCGGATGGGATGAGGATTTAATGAATGTTTATCAGAGGTGAGAAGAAGTTTTATGATTTTTTTTTTTTAAGATTAACATGGTCTTCACCTGGTTTCATGGGAAAGTCCCAAATGATTGAATTTATTAGAGAAATTCATAAAATGTTTTTACCCATATATCTTGAATCTATGGATAAAGCTGGAGCAGATATTTCAACATTTAATCCAGCATTAACTACTTTTAGATTGGGTGGTCATATTCAAAATGATCAAGTACCAACAGAAACAGCTTTATATAGCAATGGTGGGAGTTCCTTAAAAAAGTCTTCAAATGTTGTTGGACGATTAGTTTCATATGAAATGTTCCATAGAGTAGCACTTGCAACAAATAATTCTGTCAGTCGTCGTCATAGTCGAATTCTTTGGATCTTAATGTGTTGTGAAATTGCACAAGAAGAAGGAACAGAAGAAATCATAAAAGAATTTTTACCGATTAGAAGTGTTTGTCGTTTGACAGCTGATATTTATTTTCAAGGACAAGATCAAAATGGTATTTTTTTTAAAACAAAAATAAGTTATTCAGAACTTCTTGTCTCTTATACAAGGCCTTTATCGGATATTATACATTATAAGGGTAATTAAAAAAATTTTTTTTTTTCTATTTCTAGGATATTTTACTCAAACTAGTTTTAAGAGACTTCTAAAATATATGGGTGTTGATATAAGCGAACAAGTTAGTTTTTTTTTTTTAATTTTATTAAAAAGGGTATAAGAGGGCTTTGGGACAACTTTGATAAAAGCCCACATGAAATTACTGATTATTTACCTTCACCTATGCTTACACCAACCATGGAAGTAGAAGGTGCAGTTGTAATGAAATTTCTAAGATTGGAAATGGATAAATTGGGACTTGATCCTACAAAAGGAAAACTTGTTAGCATTCATACTTTTAGGACACAAGTGGCACGGTATTTTAAACTTTTCAAATTTTTTATTAAATCAGCTCATTAATGAAAGGCTTATGGCCAGAATGTATTAAAGTTCTTATGAAACTTTCTTTACAAGTAAATATATAATTTATTTTATCTATTCTTAGCTTGAGTACACTGAATCACAGCTACAATCTGTTCTTGATAAAATAAATAAAAAAACTAATCATTTCGGACTTGCTCGACCAGACGAAATAGCAAATATTATGAATCATTTAAATGCAGAAGGTAATTTGAAATATTTTTTTTTAAATTTTTAAAAAAATTATTTTTTTAAAGGATTGTCTTATGAAATGTTAAAAGAAATAGTTGATGGAATGAAATTAAAAATGGCTCCTCGTTTGATAAGGCGAATGTTTGTATTAATGGATGTAAATCGTGATGGCACTCTTGATCTTGGTGAATTGATTGGAGGATTTGAAGTTCTATTTAATAAGCTTTTGCCCATACAAGTTATAACAGCTGTTGGACTTCATCCCCAACATCAACTTTCTACAATATTTATTGTTATAATTTTATTATTAATATTTTTTTTGTATATAGCAATCGCATTTTCAACCTTTGCAGTAAGTCTTGCCTTTAATATTTAACATATCTTAGGATGTTTATGGGGCGGGAGGTGCAGCAATGCAATCTATTTTAGCTTTAATAGGAGCAATATCTTTACAAGCGGGAGCTTCAACTGATACTGAGCATTTAATGCTTAAATTACAATCAAGAATGGAGGCAATCTTCGGATTAGAATTGAATAAGAGATTGAGAGAACAAATAGCATTAGTTCAAGCATTTAAAGAAGCTGCTGCAAACAATAAGCGTTTGAATTTGAATCAAATTTCAGAAATACCACCAGGGAAACCAGATTATTATGTATCACGTCAATTTAGACCAGATCCATTGGATCCATGGCCTTGTATATCATTCAGTCCTGGAGATACAATTAAATTAGAGCCAGTTCTACCTGCACATGTTCATAGATTAAGACTTAATTGGAAAATTAACCCTAAGATTCCATCTCGAACTGGATTAGTTTTTGACGTCACTAATGGTAAAATTATTTATACATAAATCATATACTCAGGTATTATAAGTGGCAGAATACCTGACACATTTGAAGAACAGGTTTCTTTGGATATGTTATTGAGAAATACATCTCCTTATGCAACAGCCATTGCAATGGGTAATGTAGGTTGTCGTAAATCGCTAATACAATTAACAACACCGAAATCTGGTTGTTTGAAAGGAGGTAGTGCTGCTTATTTATCGAAAAAAACATTTACCGTGACTTGTTGGAATTCAGCTGGTGCAGCTAAAACACATTTAACTTTTCAAATTTGTCATAAAGCTCCAAAAAATGCAATGGCATTTAAGCAAGATGCTGATAATGAAATAATTGATGATGTTATAACACCAAATATTTCTAGTAAGAATTAAATTTTTCAAAAATATTCTGTTTAACAATTCCGAACTTTATTCGCACTATTTTTATATCTGTCATACATTATCTTACTCTTATATTGCGTGATTTTACTTCAACGTGCATTCTACAACAATTATCATATTGCATTATAAATAATGTATATAGTTGCGTGAAAAATTACGTAAAAAATTGCGTAGAAAATTTCGTGAAAAGTTGCGTATTTAGACTACAAAAAACTTATGGTTGCTTTCGATTCAAAATCTTAATGAACTTTGAATGGTATACTTTGTCTAATTCGAATGTTATTGCTTACAAAAAAAAAACGATTGTAAATGAATAATATTTATGGGACTTCTGATTGATGAGAGAGCCCCCATGGTGCTAAAGTTACTAATTCTTCACCGGCTGTTGGATGAATAGCAATACAACGATCAAAATCAGATTTTGTTGCACCCTAAGAAAGAAGATGAGAAATTAAGCTCTTACCATTTTAATAGCTACTGCAAATCCTTGCAATATTTCATCAGCTCCTCGACCAATAATATGTAGACCGATAATTTTTTCTTTTTCATGCTTTAGACATATTAATTTGATATGTGTCCGAGGTTTATTCTCGGGTTGTATGTCAAATGCGCTGTAATATAAATCAACAAAAGAAGCCCTATAAATCTAAAAAGAAAAATAAAAAATTTTTTGACGCACTTTCAAATTATTATCACCATATAAATCTTTTGCTTCAGCTTCAGTTAATCCTATTGTCCCAATTGGCGGATGAGTAAATATAACAGTAGGTATATTATCATATTCAACTTTAGCATCTTTAACATTTCCAAATAATCTATCTGCCAATCTCCTTCCGGCAGCAATTGCTACGGGGGTTAGCTCAGCCTGTCCGCATACATCACCAAGTGCATAAATATTTTTGAATGAAGTATTTTGAAATTCATCAACTTGAATATGTCCCGTTGAATTTAATTTCAATTGAGGTATACTTTCTAGTCCAATATTCTTGAGACATGCATGACGACCAATAGCAACAAGTATTTTTTCAAAATCAGAAATTGATTCTCCAGATGTTAAATTTATTTCTAATAAATTTTCTTTATTTTTATTTATGGATTTAATAATTTTATCTAAAAAGAATTATAAAAAAATATTATATTTTTTTTAAAAATTATATTTTTTTAAAAATTATATTTTTTTTAAAAATTATATTTTTTTAAAAATTATATTTTTTTTATATTTTTTTTTAAATTATATTTTTTAATAATTATATTTTTTTTTAAATTATATTTTTTTTAAAAATTATATTTTTTTTTATATTTTTTTTATAATTACCTGAATACATTGTACAATATTTACGCATTTCTTTTTGTATGTTATTAGAAATAGATTCATCAAATCTTCTTAATATTGTTGAACCACGAGTAAAGACATGAGTATCTGTTCCAATACCAGCAAATACCCCAGCTAATTCAGCTGCTATATAACCAGCTCCAATTATTGCGACACGTTTTGGTTGTTTTTCTAAACTGAAAAAATCATCAGAATTAATACAAAAATTTGAACCGGGTACATCTATAGGAGTTGGAGTACTTCCTGTAGCTATAAGTACATTATCAGCTAATATTAATTCATTTCCAATCTAAAAAAAAAAAATTTTTTATTTAATAATAACCTGTAATTTTATTGAATTCCCATCATGTCCCAAAAATTTTGCATGTTCTTTAAATCGTTTAATACCAGAATTTAAAATATTTGTTTCATATATTTTATTAAGTCGTTCAATTGTAAAATCTCGTCTTGATTTCATTTTTTCCCAAGAAAATTTTGATGACTCATTTATAGTAAATCCTTCAAAAAAATTTAATTAAAAAAAAGATGATAATAATTACCATAATGTTGACTTTCGTTCAAAATTTCTTTAATACTTGAACATAACCACATCATTTTTTTTGGAACACATCCGACATTAACACAAGTTCCACCCCATTTACCACTTTCGGCAATACCAACTTTTATACCATAACCTGCTGCTCTTCTTGCTGAAGCTATACCTCCAGAACCACCTCCGATTACAAAAAACTTAAAATGTTCCATTTATGTGACTATTTTCCTTTTTTTTTCTATGTACGTAAAAACTTTTTTTTCTTTTTTCAATCCTTATCATTTTTCAATGAAAAAAGAGCATCGGAAGTTATCTCGAAATTTAATTTTTTCAGATTTTTTTTAAAGAAGTTCAGATTTTTTTTCAATTTGATTTTTAATTTATTCCTCCATAATATACCCAGTCAATCATTATGTCTACATATATTTATTGTGTGAACTAAATTCTGTTAAAAGATAATATATTTCAAAAATTAAAAAGAATTAGATTTAAAAAAAAAATTAATTTTGAAAAATATTCTAAAAAAAAAAATATCTATAATATTATGTGACAACAAATAATAAATATTTATTATTAACGCATAAAATCTTGAAATATCTTTTTTTTGGGACATAATGTTTTAAATGCCTTTAAAAAAAAAATTGATAGAAAAATTATGCGTATTAATGATGATAATTAGTTTATAAAGCATTATTAAGACCAAGAAAATTAATTATATCTTGTCTAGAATTAAAGTTAATTAAATGAATCCCTTCCTGTTCAATATCTAATTCTTCTAAATTAGGACTTTCATTGATTAAATTATTTAATAATATAGGTAATTGTAAAAATGAATCAGATAAATCTGAGAGTTTCTTAATTTTTCTATATTGTAAATCTTTTGTAATTAATTTTAATTTTTTAAGACATGGCATTCTAATACACCAATATAATTCTGGTGACCAAACAGTTTCCAAATATATTAATGAAGAATGCGAAAACGTCATAACACTGAAAAAAAATATTAAATTAAAAAAATTTTACCTTCCATAACAATGTGTTGATGATGTTAAACGTAAGAAATTTAAATTTGAGAAATGTGAAATACTATCAAGAAGCTGAAAAATTTTATTAATATATTCATACCATAATGTTAACAATATTTGAGCTATGATGTATTGCCAAAGATTTCAAGAATTTTCCACCTTTAAGCGATAATGTTCTAAATAGATTTATAAATTCTGATAAATTAATTGTTGACAATGTTGTACTACTACTTATAATTAATGATTTTAATGAAGGATATTGAACCTGAAAAAACATATTAAAAAAATTTTTTTTTTTTTATAATTTTTTTTTTTTTTATAATTTTTTTTTTTTTTATAATTTTTTTTTTTTTTTAATAATTTTCTATTTTTCTTACAGTCAATAAAAGGGTTAAAGGTAATAAAGAAGCAATTTCAAGTAACTCTAAGGTCTCAACTTGACTGAATTCAAAAGATTTTTGTTCAGAAGAATTAAACTTTGAATCATCAAATTCTTGTCCAGCTGTTGAGTTAATAAAAACTTTAAATAGTTTCAGAACAACTTCTGATGATTGTCGAGATTGAGATTCTTGTAGTAATGGTCCTCCGAGTGAAAACGGCATGCTAGGTGAAAATTTAATACTTAAAAAAAGAAGTTTGGGACATCTACTGATTAAGACGAAAAGCCATTTTGCTAAAGGTCCTAAAGGCTGTAACAAGTTATCTTCAGGCTCTAAATTTGCTGACATAAGAGCGTCACGAAATTGTGGTAATAGAAGTGAAGAACGTCCTGGCATGATTGGAACATTTATAATACTTATTTCTTTGAGTGGTTTCCCAATTATTCCCGCTAATATAAGATGCTCTATACAATGGACTCTAGCATTTATCAAATAAGACGAAAGACGAGGAGTTATTCGTTTCATGAATACCTATGTTGAAAATTTTTTTTTTTAAAATCTAATAAAACCTTACTGGCATCAAAGTTACATTGTTAGTTTCATAAGAACAAAAGTCTATTGACTTTATTGGAAACGAAAATATGGCTGCATCATAACATTCATTTGATAATAAAGCAATCTTTGATAATCTCTCTTCTAATGTAAAATAAGGTACACAAAGGGATAATCCAAATGAAATTGTGCGATTAATTTCTAAATTGCTTTTTCCCACAACTTCTCTCTCTGATATAAACTTATTGGGGTACCAATCAATCGAATTTTTACGCGATATTGTTTCTAATACTATTTGTATTGAACTATTTAATTGTTTTCTGTCACATAGAGAATTCTGAGAAAACGCTCGAATTGCCGGTAGATATTTCTTCTTACTAATTTGACTATTCGGAGTAAAACCCATCAGATATTCTTCTTCTTTTTCTTTTTCTTTTGTTGAATTTATTTCTGAACTACTATTTGATGAATCAATTAATGTTTTATTTTTTAAAAAACTATTATTTCTTTCATGTGGTGATATTGTTGTTCGTTGTAAATTTTCTTGAACACTAAGTGACCCATGTATAGCTTTAACAACCGATTGGCGAATTTCATTTGATGAAATGTCTGTGTCACGCGCTTCTTGCAATTCGGCGGATAACTTTGCAGTTACATCGACTAATATTTGTGCAAGCTCTTTCACTGATAAGCTGTCGAAAGTCTCTTGACAGCCGCTAAATTGAAATCCTGTTGATGACGACATGTGCATCACTACAATTTCACATGCCGTGCCTTAATTTCTGAAATGGAAATCATATACATTTAAAAAGTAATTATGCAAAGGATTTTAATTGCATGTTTGAGGACATCAGTTACATGGCTGTCGCCTATTTTGAATATCAAGAAAAAACTCATGTAAAATTTGCTACATATTTGTATTCATACTAATCAATGCCGCTGTAACACAAATTTTCTCTGATGAATCAAGTTCAATTTTTTAATCTTTTATTTCGGGTGCCGACAAAATTCATCTAGTTGCAACATTAGTGATACGAATACATGTTTTACACTGGGGGGGCAGAAAAATAAAAAATGCTAATTATCATCAATTTTCACACTATTGGTGTTTGCTGCATTTAAAATATGACAATATTTATGGCGGCAATCATGTTCAAATCAAATTTTCGTTTAATTTATGTCTATATGTCTTCATAACTTCTTTGTGTATGAGATTTGGAATGGCATTACATTCGTGTTTTTGCAATTCATCATAAAAAATTCAATAATTATACTGCTTCTTAAGAAAAAATTCTAACTGGTAACTGCGTTCCCAGTTTAGTTAGTTGTTGCAATTGGTATAGTACATAACAACTACTGATGCTGAGTTTGAGTCAGCATGACCTGAAACACCACATCTCACTTTTGTGAAAAGCTTAAGATGACTTCACAAAAATTAATTATTGCAAAAGGCAGCATTTGACATTGTTTGCTTAAATTTGTCGGTGTCACATCGGTAACTTCGAGACAGAAACGTTTTGGGCACGAGCTATGGGGCGACTACTGATTCCGCGTTTATGCGCCATAAGTCGGTTCAATCGACTCTGCAAATGCATTAATAGATTTTAGCAACCATACCACTGTAGCTTCAGAGTCTTTACCTTCATTGAGACCTTTGAATGTTGATTTCGGCATGACCTAATAGATGATGATATAAAAGTTGTAATTACTTACCTTAAATGTATAAGCTGCTTGCCTAGGAACTCTTGCATGACGGGTGTTTATTCCTGTAACTAAATTGAAATGATAAAAATCATACTATTTGCTTGTGAAGAAACTATAGCCTGAAAAGCATTTTTAAATAATGATGTTGCTTACTTTATCTGGCATTACTGTAAGTCTTCTATTAACCGCCTCGTCATTAACATCTGTTGCTCTATGTGACGTTCGAAGCCCAAAAACGGGTCGTAACAAGTTTTGCACAATTGAACGTATCAGTGCTCGATTTTCTTCAGATTCCTCTGAACCATGTACATGTCAATTTGATGCATACCTGAAGATTTCCATAATGTAATTAATCTCATTCCCAAATCGGTACCTTGAAGATGAACAGCGCTTACCTGATATTTTGTGAATTCTTATTTTGTTCTTACAGGAAGTTTATGTATTACATTAAGAATTTTAGAACGAATAGTGTTATTTGGCAGACCACTACCAGCAACAGGAGTTAACCATCTAAGTGTGTATAAATTTAAATTAATTACCTGCTTAATGCAGCACAAACACCTTCTCTTAAAAACCAATGAGTCCATTTTGGTTTTATTATCTCACATAATGCTTCATCTAATAATGTCAATTTATTCAATCCCGCTTTTCCAGCAGCTGCAAATTCTTCATCTTCATATGCCGCAGTATTCATACGATCTATCATAATACGTACTATTTCCTAAGAAATATAAAAAATGCTCATATTCACTTATACCGAGGCTTCTTCTTCTGTCATTTCTTGAGGACGACGTTTTCTTTTTCTTCTATTTTCATCATCACTTTTAGTATTATCTTCAATTGCCTCATCTTGTCTATTTGATCGTTTTTTATTTTCACTTAATTTACGTTCTTTTTTTCTAAGTTCTTTTTTTTCTTTTTTTCTTTTTTTTCTTTCAGCCTTTTCTTCTTTAGACCTTTTACGTTTTTTTTTACTATCATCGTCATATAATTCATCATTAATTAGTGTTGCTTCTTCTAAAAAAATCAAACGATACATTGCTTTATTACCTTCATCTTGTGGTTGATCTTCTTGTCGTTCAATTTGATATGATGAAGAAATATTTTCATTATTTTCCTCAACAGATTTTTCTGGAATCATAACATCATCTTTCATTACAGGCCTTTCATCTGATTAACAGTTTTTTTTTAAATAATAAAATTAATTATAAAAAGTAATTTTTCTTTGCTAAACTTAATCTAGAGTATGTTTATAAAAACAACCTTCACCATGACGACAACTTCCTTTTAATCCTGTATAATGTGAACATCGGATCTTCTTTAATCTTGTGAGATACTTTCTAGTTTCTTCACGTCTTCTATCTTCACCTCTAAATAAACTAATTATTCAAAAATTCTTTTAAAATTAAATTTTAAAAAAATTTAAAAAAAAATTAAAAAAAATTTTATACCTTATAGCTCTATCAATTGGAATAATAAAGGGTACTTTAGAACGACAAGTTGGACATTGAAATTTAGTTAAATCTGTTTTTCTATCTGTTTCGATACGTCTTAAAACATTATGCTGTAATTCATTATTCCATAGCCATTGATAGCTTATATCTTTTGTCTAAATAGAAATTGATATTAGTAAAAATAAAACTAACAGTTCTATGTAATCCTCCACGCCAAGTCAATATACAATCCATACAATAAATATGACGACAATTTGGTAATAAAGCAAAAGTTGAAAATGTTTCAGAATGATTGTCTTTTTTTTTAATTGTTGGTAATGTTGGTGGAGGACCACGACAATATCGACGAAAACAAATACTACATTCTAAAGTTCCGCTATAGTCTATTTCAGCCTAATTTTAATAATATAATAAGAATTAATACGTACTTGTATTTTATTCCATTCAGAACAATTTCCATAATTATCACATTTTTTATTACATAAAAGACAAGTATTTGAAAAATTAAATTTATGTGATAGATTACAATTTTCTTCACATCTATAGCCATTCATAAAATTTATACATCGTCCTTTACGATGATCACCCTTTATAATTTTTTTTTTTTTTTCATCATCTTACTTTTAAAAAACTTTTATTCAAATTCTTAACACATCCAATTTTTATGTGTTCTTCAATATTCTCAATTTGCTCAAAACATCTTACACATTTCATAGATGATGTTATATGAGCCGAACGACAATTATTTCGAGCAATACATTTACCTTTATATATTCCATGTAAAAAATATCGACAAATATTTTGACGCTCAGAAACTTTATTTATTTTATTTAATTCTACATCCATAAAAAAATTGTACAAATTAATTTTTTTTATAAAATAATTTTGAAAAAAAAAATTTAAAAATTCAAATTCGGCAATTATTATACACAAGTAAAATTAAATTAAAATTAAATTTTTTTTAGAAAATAAATTTAAAAAAAATTCTTATTGAATAAATCTTTAAAAAATAAATAAAGGTACAACAATAATGATTAAAAGGTATGCATTAGGTATTGAAGGAAGTGCAAATAAAATTGGTATTTGAATTAATTATTAATATAATAAATTAATCAGGAATTGGAATAGTTGATGATAATGGTAACATTCTTGCTAATCCACGGCATACACATATAACTCCACCTGGTACTGGATTTCTTCCTAGAGATACAGCAATACATCATAGAGAAAATATTATCGACCTTATTATTTCTGTTAGTTTATATGATATTGCTTTTCCATAAATTAGAGTTTTAAAGAAGCAAATATAAATCAAGAAGAAATCAAAGTTATTTGTTATACAAAAGTAATATATATAAATTATGATTTTCTTTTTTTTTTTGTAGGGTCCTGGTATTGGAGCAGCTTTAGCAGTAGGAGCTATTGTCGCTAGAACATTATCTTTATTATGGCATGTACCAATAGGTCTGTTTTTTTTAATTTTTTTTTTAATTTTTAGTTGGTGTCAATCATTGTGTTGCGCATATTGAAATGGGAAGGTAATTATTTCAATAATTTAAAAAATTTCAGATTAATATGCAATTGTGATAATCCTACAATCCTTTATGTATCTGGAGGAAATACACAAGTTATAACCTATGCAAATCATAAGTACGTTATCATCATTGTTATATATATCAAAGGTATTCAATTGTTGGAGAAACATTGGATGTCGCAGTTGGGAATTGTCTAGATAGAGTTGCTAGATTATTGAATTTATCTAATGATCCTGCACCCGGATATCAAATTGAACAGTTAGCAAAAAAGGGAGAAAAGGTTAGCAATTTTTTTTAATCATTTGCAGTTTTTGCATTTACCATACACGGTCAAAGGAATGGATATCTCTTTAAGCGGGATTGTTTCACATATCGAAGTGCTACTGAAACCAAGCAGCCCAACACGCAATAAAAAATACAAAGAAAACACTACAAACAGCGATTTGGCAATCAGAGCTGATGTAGCAGACACTCCATCTGCAGTTGATATATGCTATTCGCTACAAGAAACTGTTTTTAGCATGTTGGTTGAAATTACAGAGCGCGCCATGACACAAACACATTCCAATGAGGTATTGATTGTGGGAGGGGTGGGCTGTAATGAGAGACTTCAAAATATGATGCAAATTATGCTTGAAGAACGAGGTGGATCTCTTTGCGCTATGGATGAGCGTTATTGCATAGACAACGGCGCAATGATTGCTTATACAGGTAAACGCAGCACAACTAACAAATTGCATGTTAGGTTTGCTCGCACATAATTGCGCCGTCACAACTCGATTCGAAGACGCAACATTTCAACAGAGATTTAGAACCGACGAAGTTGATGTTGTCTGGCGATCATGATGTAATCTATATGAGCGTTCAAGTATTAACCTCTAAGAGTTTGTTTCTAAAAGATGTCAAAGAAAAAAATTGTACACCCTACCCAAAAAGATTATCAAATTCGTCCTGACAAAATTTTAGCTTTATCCTATTTACTTACGTGTGTGAAAGGAATAGGTCCCTCAGAATTTTGTGCATACGCATTAGGTATGAAAAACTGGGTCTGTTGTTGCATTGGTGGTTGATTTCCTGGATCAAGTTGATTTGGCATGATTGCGGGCGTATAACTAGTGATATTGGGTTGATATAGCTGAGACACTACTTCGGCATTTGGCTGCGGCAGCTGAAATGGCTGGCGCAACAATTTATCGAATTCGTCCTCTTCTTCATCCTGTGTATGCAATTGCTGCTTAGAAATTTCAGGAATTGCTTTGATGGGGTTATTTAACTGCGTAACTGTTGACTCAAGACCTGTGACTTGCGATTGCTCAAATGACTGAACGATCAATGGATGATCTTGTTTTGATGTATCCATACTTGACCTGCTCTCTGGCGCATACTGTGGCTCTTTGAACTCTAGTAAAGACTGTTGCTCTTCAAGCACTGGTGCATACCGTGGTTCTTTGAACTCAGACCCATACTGTTGCTCTTTAAATTCTGGCGCATACTGCTGCTCTTTGGATTCCGACACATACAGTTGCTCCTTGAACTCTGGCACATACTGTGACTCGTTGATGTCTGGCGCTGGGTGTGAATTTATGATCTCTGGGGTTAATTGTGGGTGTCTGAACTCTGACGCGAACTTTTTGTCTCTGAATTCTGGCGCAACCTGTGAATTTATGATCTCTGATTCTTCTCGACCTAATGTAAGATATATTGGATCCTGCATTAAAGTAATTGCCTCTGCAGAGGGTTTTTTCATGTTCTCGGACTCTTGAAATTCAATTGTGAACTGTGCATCGAGTGTTTTTGATACTTCGTTGGACGTAGAAAAGGAAAGCGGGCTGGCTAGTTTCCAGTTATCGATATTGTCTCTTAGAGCATCAAATGGTGAAGGTGGAAGGGGCGGAAGTATGATTTCTTCTTCCGAAGAAAAAGTGCGCGGCTCTGGCAGAATTAAGGCATTTAATTTCTCGCACATTTCCTCTACGTGGCGTGCTTGAGATTCTTCTGCTTCTTTTTGTTTCTCCCATAACTTCTCAAGAAACGCTTCAGACTGCTGCATTCTATCTCGAGATACTTCTTCTATCTTTGTTTGTCGCTCCTTAACTTTTTCAATATCTATTTTCAATTGCACGCTTATATCTCTAAGGCAACTGGCAATACTTTCGCTATGCGCTCTTAGTGTTTGTTTAAATCCGCTGAGCGCTTCTTTGAACTCATCACGATACTCCGCTATTTGCTTTTCAAACGATTCAGCCCTTAACAGAGATTCGGAATTTGTATTAGTTGGCGGCATTTTTGACGCAACGCCACTTTCAAATTGCGAAGCTTGATCCTGGGAAATCTTGTCATTTGAAAAGTCGTGATACTTTCGTTGAATATCTAAATTGAGATCTTGATTGTTTCTCTCAATAAGTGTGTCTGTTGTTTGATCGATGGACGTGTGCCTTTGCAAGGGCACCTCTATTTGCGTACTGGAATTATCGTCGTGATCACGTATCAGTACTGTAGTACCTCCCACAACAGATTCATGAGACAAGTAATCGACGATGGAATTCTTGCTGTTGTGAGAATCATCTTTCCGTTCATGACGATATTGTTGTTGTGTATCCATATCATTGAACTCTCCTGTTTGAGAGTTTGAATGGTAGGTGTTATTGACTTCGATTTGCCGCCTATTTTCTTTGTCTTGTTTTCCTTGCAAGTCTGAATCCTTTGCAGTTCTAATTGATAGATTATTCTCTCTGTCTCCATTATCTGTGAATATTGAGCCAATAGTATATGTATGGGAGTAAATTTCACGGGTTAAGTGTTGTTCAGACTGAGGAATGATGTCATTCATCGGTGGAGGGAACTTTGTGGTTTCATGTGTGCGATCACTTTGGTTGAGCAATGAGGATTCTTCTTGTACAATGTTTGTCAAATCATTTTTTTGAGAGGGGATTATGATAGGCGTGTTGACAAGATTCTCATTTCGTGATGTTACTTGGGGTGTGCTATAATTCGCCGTCAAGGGTGGTTGATTGGGCAGCATGTCACTCGTCTGATATCCCTCAACGAGGGTGTTTATGTCAGCGTTCATTCTGTGACTCATTGACATCGGTGGCAGCCCTGATCGGTCTAACGGCACTACATTCTGCGGCTCCTCCTGAGTCTGTGGATTTTGCCGTGGAGATCTCATAGACCATTTAGACCCAGTTTGGTGAGAAAGTAATCGTGTATGACCCACGCTACTGCTTGTGCTAATTCCAGACCGGCGGCGCCGGCGTGATGGTACAGTTAAGGACATGCTAGATAGATCACTCACCCACGTGGGTAAAGGGCAAGGGCCTGATGGTTTTTGTATCCAATACTACCTACCTCCATTTCCGAGTTTATCCACCATCGTACTATATAAATCATCCGCTTCGGCAGAACTGTAGATACTTCGAGCCAAATCCGCGGTACGATCTGAGATAACGCTAGGAGCGAAGGATCTTCCGCCACCAGAACCCATACGTGCAAGGCGAGCATCAGAAAGCACCTGTGTAATAGAGCTAGTATCGCAAGCCAAAAAAATCAAGCGGCGCTTTCACAATCTCAGGATTTGATGATCAAACAAAATTTTTGAAACATTTTTCTCCTTACCATTGGCATCTCCATAATACTAGCGCCGAATATATATCTGACCTAATCAGCTCTAGACTAGTCAAAAGAAAAGTATGACAAAGTTAAGAAACGTGCGATGAAAGAACAACAAGTACTAGTAACTGAATAATGCGCCAGTGGTCGACGTCAAATGGAATGTCGAGTAGAGCCAGGCAAGCGTAACTCAATCGTCGCCACTTGGACAACCAAAAACAAGAAAAATTCACACAATTCCAAAATTGTTGACTCATGCATATACGAACACTCTTATAAAATTAAATTGATTAGGTGGGTATAACGTCTATCATAGCCCCTTTGAAAGCTTCATCGGTAGATTCCATTGATGCAACACCATCTGCCGTATTTAGTAACTTTCCAGCTTCCAGCTTTGCTGACTTGAAATTATCAAGTATATTATCTCCAAATGAGAGAGTTGTAGCTTCTCGGGAAAAGCCTTTCGTCGTTTGATATCGTTGCAGTGCTACTGTAGAAAAGGAGACAATATCTGTTAATGTCAAAAGTGCAGCATCTATAATGAGTCCCCCTCTTGGCTTATTTGCATCAAACATGAACGCCGAAATCCAACCCTCATGAAATGTATAAAGAGCCAGGTCACGCAATTCATTTACGTTAATTATACCTTCTAGTGCTGGATCATCAGAGTCTAGAGAAATAAGGTGACAACGCTCGTCAGATATAGTATTACATAAACGTATAGTATCGTCGAAAGGTATTTCAGTATCTGCGACACCATGACAAATAAGAACATACGCAAATCTGTCGAGTCGAAAGCTTTCTGGTGACATAAACAATTCCCGAGCATAAACATCTTGCGCTGGTGTTAAAAGAACGAGGGGAACTGTAGGTGAGCGCATTTGCATGGCAACGATTGCACCATAGTTGGTGGCAATTATCAAATTTGGCCGGAATCGATAGAACAAATCTTCAGCTTGTAATCTTGCGTCCCTTAAGATCAAGACTTTGTATAATTTACGAGCAATAATTGTATAAAGAATTCCACCACTAAAACAGGTGATGACGACAGCGGCAAAAATGCTCAGTTGAACACTAAAAAAAACTGCCGCCAAGATGCCGCCAATAGATATCCATCCAGCAAGTATTGATGTATAGAGTAACGCATTAATTGTTGAGCTTCCTGGAGTTATTACACGAATTGCATCGACTCCAATGGCTTGACGTATTGCAACCTCGAGATGTTTATGCGGCTTTAAATTCTGCAAAAGAAGAACCCGCGGTCGAGACACTCGTAGCTTCATATAAAGTTATCACGGGTGCTGTCTTGACAGACTAAATATAGTAATCAAGCTTTCTAAAATAATTTACGAATAAAATAACGCAATGAAGTAATTAAATCAAAAACACAGGATCTATTTATAGTAAAACCATGCATGTATGGAGAAAAAATTTTTTCAATCAGACATCTCAACTTTTAATGTTTGACAAAATTATTTGAGACCCTAGTTTTTTTTTATGGCCGTAATATGTTGCAAAAGCTCTGTTTTCTAAGATTAACAATTTTTTTATTTTTTAAAATTAATCTCACCTCCCGCATACAATGATTTATTAATTCTGGTAGTTTGCTAGGATCTATAGATTGACCATTTTCTGCCAAAAGAGTTATACGCTCTCGTAATCGAGCCGCTTCTTCATCATCTGACGTGCAATCAGCTAATGCTTGAAGTAATCTCGAGGGTGCGGTCTAGAAGGCGTTTAAACAAAACTCAATCATTACCTGTCCAGAAGCAGCAAACGTTGCATGTGCACAATTGATCATATCTGTCGTCAGTTGAGCTTCCTTTGCAATGGATTCTATGCTTGACATAGCAGTTGCAATAGTCACTTCTTGAGGGTTCAACCACCGTTGCTAGCAGTCAATTTGACAGTTGACAAGATGGTGTACCTTAAGTTCGTCAACATATGCACGATATACGGCAGAAGTTGGGTCTTCAGGAGACAAACGACGAAGAAATGCATCAGCAACGCTTTCTCCTGGAGCAGAGAACCTGACAAAATTTATAAAAAATCTGACCCTCTGTAACAAACCAGTATTCGCCTCGCTTATTCATTGTTTCGGCAATTAAGATTAGCAAGTGAGCATATCCTGGATTTATGCGCAATCCTGACGCGGCAATGTGGCTTAACCATGTTTGCATGCCATCATTGGGCGTAGGTACATTATCAATCGGAGAATCCGTGAAAGGGGGATTTGTATTTGACGGAACATAAAAGAATGCACTAACATCATCTCCAATAGAGTAAAGAGAACCTTGTGCCTTATCAAGCGATATGGCTCTTGAAGAAAATTTATGCATAAAAAAATTTACCTCATTAGACTTGTCTTATCTTGACATGGGATTGCAGGGAAACATAGAAAAGCGAAATTTGACATCAATCGTCCCACTGTAACTTCCCAAGTATTCCTTTCCACATTCAATAAATTCATAAAGTGATTTTCAGCATGATCTAACTCGGAATCGACTGGACATAAATCCATTGGCTCTTCTATTGAGAGATTTTTTAATTGTCGAGTTAATCGTCTTTTATTTGCAGAAATACAATAATTATATCTTATTCTTTCAATATCTTCAATCCATTCTGACGGGGGTATTTCAGGAAAATAATGATATGGATCTCCCGTACGTATTAAAAAATAAATGAGATGTTCAAGAAATACACGTCTGATTTATTTTAAAATATTTTTTCTTCTTATTTACCTATTTATATCATAATAATCGCTCGAATGTGGTTGATCCATATAGCCATAAAGTGTAGGTGTATCTGATCTATCATGAAACAAATTCATTTTTGTATGCCATTCTTTATTAATAATTTCATTACGATCCTCAAATGTATCATTATTTGAAATAGAATCTAAATCTTTAGCTGGATCAAAATGATGATGTCGTTCTAAATATGCTTGCCATAATTTGTCAGAATCTAACCACTATAATGATTACATTTTCTACATGCCCTACCTCTGTTGAATCTATATTCCATACTGGTGGATTTCTGTGTGATATCCATAAAGCTCTTGCCCCATCAGCAACTAGTTCTTCACTTTTTTTTAATGATTTTTCACAGCTTACGATCTGGAAAAAAAATAAATTAAAACTTTTTTTAAATTTTTTTTTTAATTTTCCTCACAGCATCTTGATAAAGTTCCCATCCATCGGATTGTATATCAGCATGATCAGAAATTGAATTTAATAGTTTAAGGTGTTGTTTATAGGTTTGTTCTAAACTAAAATAAATAAATTTAAAAATAATAAAACATTACGTATTAATAATAGGTTTATGCTTAATAATGTTATTCCAATACTTCCAATCAATTTCTTTAATTACTATTTGAGAAGAATATCTTTCAATAATTGATTCTGCTTCTTCTTCATTTGACCGTAATTTTTTCCAAGCTTCATTTGATAATTTATCTGTCGCAAATGCACCAAGTCCTGACCATCCAGAAGGTAAAGTTGAAAAACATTTTTGTGTTATCTTTTTTTTTCTGTAAAATAATTTAGAAAAATAAATTTTTCACCTTAAGTAATTTTTCAAGCGCATATCAGGTATAGAGCTTTGATTAATATATTAGGCCATCAGTAAAAAATGACTATAATATTAAAGTATATTTAATTAAATTATTATTTTTAAAAATTTTTTTAAAACCGCATTTTTCCGCTATAGAGTCAAATTGGGAGATTTGATTGTTTTTTAAATATAAATCAATATTTTTTAATAATTCTTTTTGGGATACTTCAATTGAACGTCGTAACATACATGTTTCTAAACCATATCCACGAATTCTATCTAAAATGATTAAATTTATTTTTCCTTTAATATTTGTTGATTTATATATTTGACAAACCCCTAAGATTTCATTAGTATTATCATCAACTGATAATAAATAAATATAACGATTATAATCAGAAGATGTTATTTTTAATAATTCTTGTTGTATAATATCTTTTTCAGATTTTAAAATTGATGAAGAAAAATAATTTTGAAAAAATTCGAATAGTCTATGAATATCATTTGGATTACTTGGTCTTATGGTAACATTATGATTAGCAATTTTAACAACTTCATAAACATACTGTTGAGGATATGGTCTTATTGCGAGTTTATTATTTTTTTTATTATTATTCAATACAAATCTTGCATCTAATGCTACAACACTCTTTTGATCAGAAGATGTTAATATCAATAAAGGATTTATATCACATTCTAATATATAATCATTTAAGTCGCAAATCATATGAGAAAATTTACATAATAATTCATTAATAAATTGAATATTATTAATTCCTCTAAATCTTTTCCCTTTTTCACCTTTTAAAATTTTATATATATTTGTTGATTCCATTTGCCGTTGTGCTAATGTTGCATTTAATGGTGGTATACTTAAACTTGTATCTTTAAAAATTTCAACCATTTTACCACCCGCACCAAAAAGAATTAACGGACCAAATTGACTATCAACCATACTACCAAATATTAATTCAATATTATCATCATTATCCTTTTTAGATTTTATCATAGGCTGTACAGTTACACCTTGAAATTCATCGGGAGCTACATTATTTTTAATATTGTTCCAAGCATTACGAATATCTTCCGTATTATTCAAATTCAAATGAACTCCCCCCACATCAGATTTATGGGTCAATTTACTTGAATTTAATTTTACCACACATGGGAATTTAATTTCTATTGCTGCACTTACTGCTTCTTCTACGGTTAAACATAATCTTGTTTCTACCGTAGGAATCTCAAAAATTGACAGAATTCTTTTAGATTCTGCTTCTGTTAATATTGTACGATTTTGTAGAATAGCTTCATTAATTATTTGAATTGCTTTCTGACAAGATCTTGGTGCTTTTTCATTGTACGATATTTCGTTCAATAAAATTAAACATTCAGTATGTTTCCATATCATTCCGAATGTTCTTGCAGCGGAATCAGGATATGAGAATGTCGGTATATCATTCGCATTTAATAGCGAAAATCCTTCAGCTACTTGTGTACCACCCATCCATGAACACATTATGGGTTTTCTCAATAAGCCTTGATTTTTCATTTTTTCAAATGCTTCAATAACTTTATGAGCAGTACCTGTACAATCAGTAACTGATTGTGGTGACAGAATTATCAAAACTGCATCAGCATTTTCATCTGCCAAAGCGATTTCTAGGGTTTTCGCATAAGTCTCCGCAGTGGCATCGCCTAATATGTCAATTGGATTATTATGACTCCATGCATCGGGTAAAAATGCATTCAATCTATTTATGGTATTTCGATTAAGATTGCAAATTTTTGCACCTGACAATACAGCCCCATCTGTTGCGAGTACTCCTGGCCCTCCTGCATTAGTTATTATCAATAAATTCGGCCCGCGGGGTTTAGGTTGTTTTCCAAGCACTAATGCGCAATCAAAAAGTTCTCCTATAGTATCTACAACCATGACACCCGCCCGTTGCATAGCCGCTAAAAATGCATCATGACTTCCAGCAAGTGAACCTGTATGTGATGCAGCGGCTTGTGCAGCTGCGGCGGTTTGTCCTGCCTTAATAACAATAATTGGTTTTTTATTGGCGACTGATCTGCAGGAACTCATAAAATGGGCGGCGTCACCTATCGTTTCCATATATATTAATATTGATTGAGTATTTATATCATTACCCAAATAATCAATCAAATCGCCCCAATCTACATCAGCCATAGAACCTATTGAGATAAAGGACGAAAAACCCACACGTTCTTTCAGTGACCAGTCTAAAACGGCTGTACACATAGCACCGGATTGGGACATGAAAGCAACTTTTCCTTTCAATGCATGTGCTGCGGCAAATGTTGCATTCAAACCTCTATGTGGAGCCATTATACCTAAACAATTGGGACCTATTAATCTCAAGTTATATTGTCGTGCTATTGATAACATATCATTTTCTAGTTTGATTCCTTCTTCACCATTTTCCTTAAACCCTGCAGATATGACGATTGCACATTTTACTGATGCTTTGCCACATGCTTCCATAACATCCTTTACAGTTTTTGCAGGAGTTACTATAATTGCAAGGTCAATTTTATTGGGACAAGCGTCTATTGTTGGATAGCATTTCAGATTGTGACAAATCGATCGATTTGGATTTACAGGATATATATTCATTGCATCATTCATAATATCATTTGTGCTAGATGAATCTCTACAATTAATCAAATTTTCAACAACGGTTTTCCCGACTGACCCAACCCTTTCAGTTGCTCCGATAACAGCGATATTATTTGGTTGAAAAAAACCTTTTAAACCATCAGTATTATCGTCTTGTTCATCATCGAAAATTAAATTATTCATTTTTTTCTTATATAGTCCCCTATTATATGTGACAACTGTTTAACAGATTTTTAAAAGACTTTCCTCTAAAGATTCTAAGTTATCTTCCTCATCTTCGTCAGAATAATTTTGTTCAAATTTTTCCTCTAAACTAAATGCGTCCCAAAAAACCCTAAATTTTTTTTCACATATTTCTGGATCAAATAAACTTTCATTTGGTCGATGAAATGAAAAAAGTGCGGCTTCCATCCACATTATATGCGGCTAAAAATTTTTTATGAAAAATAAAATTTTTTTTTTAAAAAACATGATTTTTTAGAATCATGATTTTTTTTTAATTATATCTATTTCTTATACTTACAGTAAATTGAAATAATTTATTTTTCTTTGCAGCAAAATAATATTCTGTTTCTAAAATAAAAAAATTTGTTTTAAAAAAAAAATAAATTTGTTTTAAAAAAAAATAAATTTGTTATTTTACCTTTGCCTACTAATAGATGTGTAACGTTTTGTCTCGATTCCGATTGATATAATAGTTCACCTCCCAATGTATTAACTGATCTGATTTTTTTTTTTTTTTTTTTTTTTTTTTACCTTCCAAGATCTGTTATATTAAAATTAGGAATTGAAGCCTCTCTAATTCCAGTAGATTTAAGTATAACGCCTCTTAAGATTTGTCTCCGAAGATTATCAAGAATATCCTATTAATATAACTTAAAATGCTTTTATGGATTTGATACACAGACATACTTTAGTTGAAGGTAAATTCATTATTTCATTAGTAATATCAGCCTAAAAAAAGAATTTTTTTTTTTTTTTTTTTTTACTTTACGAAAAAATTCTTGATGCATTTTTTTTAATATATTTAAAAGACATGGTAATTGTCTATCTAAATCATTGAGTAATTCAGGTGGTTTCCATCCTTCTGTTGCTAAATGTAAAACTCTTATATTCATTTCATCAATACTTTCACCGGCCATTTTTTTCCCAAATTCATCATCATGTCGAGTTATATCTTTTCTGATTTTTAAAAAATTATTGAAGGAAAACTTACTGACTTAAACGTCTACGTTTGATTGTATGCGGTTCCAAATCATTAGATAAGGTTTCATTTTCTGTTGTTTCTATAAGAGCTTCAGGATTGTCTGCAGGTATAAAGGCTTCTGGTAATTTTCCTTTGATGTTAGTTGATGGAGGAGGATATAAAATTGATTGAATTCCACTGGCCCTTTTCGTAAATATACGAGGGGTTCTACATGTTTCAATAACTAGAAAAAAAAAATTTAAAAAAAAAAAAAAAAAAAAAATTTTTTTTCACCTGTGGGACAATAATTTAATAATGCTGATGAAGCAGCACGTATTCTTGTAAATGCATCTGGATCAAGAATACGTACTGGTACTTGAGAATGAGATCCTGCCCCTAAATAATTATATTCATTTATTATTAATATTAATTATTAATTATTATTTATTATTATTTATTATTATTATTTATTATTATTATTACTTATTATTATTATTATCATTAATTGTGCGACGACAATACAAAAGTAAAAATGGATGTAATGTTGGATCAGGCCACCAATGATATGCATGTATTTTAATTATATTTGTTTCTTGTGTCCAAACAGATTCGCAATCGTCAACAATAGTTATCTTTTATATAAAAATAATATTTTTTAACTTACAAGCTTATGACTTCCTAATTCACCAGGAAATATTTTTTCTATTGTTTTTAATCCTAATGCACCACCTTCAAGTTGAGGTAGATCTTCTCTTGTAAAGACTCGATTCCCAAACCAAATTCTTTCGGGATCAAGTACACGAAGACTCTGAAAATTTAAATAAGTAAAGACACTTACCGAAACTGCATGTATAAATGTTCCCGCTGTAAATAAATATAACTCGAAAATTTTGGATGCTTCTCTAAATTAAATGAAAAAAAAAAAAACCAACCTAAGAAAAGTTAAAACGTGAGGTCGGAGTTTATAGTAACAAATGTAGTCTAGAAAACCAAATATATTAAAAAAAAATACATGAAAGAAATATTCAAGAAATAATTTGGAGAAAAACTATTTAAAAAAAAAAAACTCACGACGTGTGTGAGTTGGTGAATCTCCTCCTGAATCTTCTTGATATGACTCCATTGAAGTTAAGCAGATAACCCAGGATTCCCATCTTTTACGAATTTTTTCAACATTTTCAGAATCATCATTTAAATAATGAGGTAATAAAGCAGAGTCAGTATCAAAAGTAACATATAAAGATGGTTCATCTAAAGAAGTAACTCGGAATTCAGGATCATGTAAAACTTCTTGAATATCAATGGGTGGCCGTATAGGACAAGCATGTAATAGTGTATTGTCAAGATCTAAGACCTATATAAAGATTATTTATAAAATCATAAAACAAACCAATGGTAATTTTCGATCTTTAAGAAGAGATGCAACCTTTTCACTTTCAAGAGAACGAGCAGTCTATTTTGAATTATTATTTCTCTTTTTCTTACTTCATGGGATACTGAAAAATCTGCACCTGCCGTTACAAATCCAAGATCTTTTGTATGCGTTGTTTGTTTTGAATTAGTAGTAACGACACTTCCGCAATCACAACATAAATTCTCTAATAATATTAAATGCATGCATGGTTCTTCGATAACCCGACATAATATGACTTTTCTAAAAAAAGAAAATTGTCGAACAATAGACTCACGCATATTTTGAGCCTGTTTCACTTGAACTTATCAGACGATCAATGAGTCGACCATCAACAGGCGAGACAATTTTATGGATGATATCTCCTTTCGTAACATTTGCCAGAATTTGTCCCTTTGAAACTCTTCCAGCCTCTCTTATACGCCAGACTATGTTATACGGGGGTTCAAGATCTACAAGGACCTCGTGAATCTCACTACCCATAGGTCACCATTGCGTGACAGGTCCAGGAGTTTTTGGGAATAATCACTAAAAATAGGAAAAAAAAAAAAATTTCAAGTTATTGGGATGATATTACAGCATAAACCAATGCCAAACATATCACATGCTGCTCCTCTATCTTTTCTTAATGCACCTGCTTCTTCTGCATAAATTTTTTCGAGCTTAGTCGAGAGAAATTGTTTAATTGATACTAAAGTTGACATGACATTTGATAGCTCTAATGACACTAATGCAAAAGGCAATGCCGATGAATAGTGCATTTTATCCTCAGTTATTATTGGTTCTGAAAAAAGAAAAAGGACTCAATGCATTGTCTTATTCCTTACTGATTCTTCCTGCTACAAGATTATTTTTTGTCGCTCTTTGATTATCATTTTTCTGGTCATTAAAATTTGTTAATTGCTGAGATAAAATTATAAAAATAATTTCTGCATCTTTTCTCATTGCATCATTCCAGACATAACCCTCGATTTCAAGACTGTTGCATAGGTTAACAAATTTACATAAAGGATTTAAAGGGCAACGTTTCCATTGCGATGGATCTATGGCATCTTTTGCGGCACTATCAATAGCATGACATAAATCTATGATTGATCTCCTTAATAATTTGACTTCGGTCAATCTTCTCGCAGCCAATTCATCGGAGAATGCAATCTCGAGATTTAAGTTCATATCGAATGCACAAAGGCGCTGAATTCCCATAAGAAAATGCTGGGATGATAATAAATCGTATGCAGCATGTGCTAAATATGATGTACTGCTCATAAGATTAAGATTCCAGAATTGCTTTTCAAGAGAATGTGCGATACAATTTGAATAAAATGTGACAGTCGTATCATTACTGTTATTTTGATGTAATTGCTGTTGTTGAGCAAAATAGTAACAATCAAGCCAAGCATCACAAGACTAAAGAGAATTGTTTAACAATAAAAACTGACCTTCCTATAAGAATGCGTAGATGAGAGATATAATGCACGAGAATGACAAAAATATAATCCAGGTAAACCTATCTCATTCCTAAGAAAGGTTATTTGTTCAGCAGCTGAATCACAATTGCTATAACGACATATTATAGTGAATATCTTGTTTAATACGAATAGAACATTATCTGATGTTAATTTGCAAAAAATGAGGGGCATACCAATATCATCATTTAAAGTTGAAAGAGAAATTACTATAGCCCATTCCCAAAGACCAAGAGCTTCTAAATGTGAAATAAATATTGAATTTAATGATGTAATCATAGATTGACCGAGACCTTTTTGTAATATCCATTGTAATGATACATCAAGACCAGGAGTAGTTGAAGGTTCAAATATTTTATGAATCTCACGATCATCTAAAAATCTTGCAAATAATCTAAATAAAGAAAAATGAAGATCTATTTTTAATTACCTAATAAGATTATATTGAATATCTTCTTTATCCTTTATTATTAAGGGTCGTCTTTGTACTGGATAATAATAAGGTAATGGTGCAGGAGTGTATGTTTGTCCAGGGATTTGAAGTAAACGTGTCATATATGAATTAAGTGCCTAATAATAATTATATATATTATATACTACTAACCCGTTTAATAGTTCCTGAATTTTTTATTCTCATTTCTTGATAATCTTCATCAATAGTTGTTGATAAAAGAGATTTACGATATCGTTTTGACGGTCCTCTATGTAAAAGACGAGAAACATCATCATCAGAAGAATATATTGCTGCATCAGGTGATGGATACCATAATAATAAGCCTATTAATGAACGCCAATCATTCACACCCGCTGCTACTAAATGATCGATACATCCTGCTAACAGATGATGTATTCTTAATATAGATAATGGTATACGCCCATATAATCCTCTTCGACGCCATTCACATAACTATTCTTTAAAATTTTTTAAAAATTCTTACTTGTTGATAATGAGGCTCATGATTGACCGGAGATCCATTTATTGATGATGAACCAGAACTACATAGACAAAGTGCTAATCGAACCAAAGAGTCAGAAGATAATGGTGTCTTTAATAATAGGGATACAGCCTCTGGAATCTGAAAAAAAAAAAAAAAATAAAAATCTTAAAATTAACCTCATCTAATGTTAATAATTGAAAAGCTTCATCAACATGTTGTGTAATAATATCAGTATTTTTTTCTTGAATAAATTTTTTTTTTTTGTATTTTTTTTTATTAACATTACATAACCAAATACTTAATAATTCTGGTCGTCTACGTGAATGAACACTCAATAATAATTCATCATCTTCATTTTCAATTTCTTCTGGTAAAGGACAAAACAAATTATTCACTAATTCCCATGTTTCTAAAAAGTATTGATATTTTTCGTATTCTTCATTATCTAAAAATAACAAAAAATCGAAATAAAAAATTCTTACTGAATGTATTATTTTCATTTAATAAATTTGTATAGAAAGAAATTTGATTATCAATAAGCCTTAAAGAAATTTTTTTTTTTTTTTTTTCACATACTTTTTTCTATCTTCGAAATTTAAAATATTTTGTTTTAATTTAAAACCCAATACATTATATAAATTTAATATTAAATCATTGAATAAACTTTTTAATTTTAAATCAAATAAATTTAAATAATTTATTTCTACATATTGATTATTATTTTTTAATAATATATTTATAATATGACCATTAGCCGATATAATTGGTCGATTACATATACATATATCTGGTAATTGACTGAATTCACTTAAATCTAATAATTCTTTCAATTTTTCTAAATTTTTTAATTTATCTATTTTGTCATCTGTTTTTTTGTTTATTGTTTGAATAGACGATGATATTAAATTTGTATCTGAATTAAAATTAAAAATTTTTTTTTTTTTTAATTAACCCACTTTCTAAAACTGAATTTGTTGCATGATTATTTTCCTGTACACTTTCATTCGAGCTACTATCATCAATAAATGCGTATCGACTAAAATGGTCAACACGAAATCTCCAAACACCTTGTTGTGACAAGGATATAAAATGTCCATGAATTTTCTTTGTATATTCCCGCATTTTTTTCTCCTATTAGATTTTATAATTTACGGAACTTCTTACATGCTTTTCGAATTTCGCTTTAAATTCTTTCGAATCTACTGTGACATCCTTGGGACTAAGAGATTATATTTGGAAGAATCAACATACCCGCAATTATACAGTGTGACCAAAGCCGTTTTATTCAATCCGCAACCTATTTCAGGAGCCAGTTCACCGGCTAAAAATTCCTCAGGATACACTTCAACAGCTCTATCCTCAATTATTACGACTTTATCTATACTTAATCCACGAACATCAGTCAATCCTGGCCATGTTATCTCTCCAATACCTTCACGACAAACAGTGAAATCTTCTATAGCAGCTAATCTGCTTTCACAAGATGCCTCCAGAGTTTCGACACTTGGCCTAGTGGTGTAACCATCACGTGTACATTTCGGAGCTAAAGAAGCCTCTTCTTCCTGTCGTACAATGTTTTTTCCTCTTAGAGTTAGTCTCCCTGTATGCCTCTGACCATCGCGTCCGCTATAGTGAGGACGTCGACTCTCATCTGCACTTGAGTCTCTTCTAGGCGAGGTTAGCTTTCGTTCACAAACCCTACTACTTCTCAAGTACGACTGACTAAGCCAGTGAGGAATACGTGTCTCGACAACGTCGTCCCTTCGAGGTCTACGAGGAGTGACTTGCGCTGCAGAAGTGTACCATGCATCAGGATCTTCATATTGTGCGAAATGACGCACGGACGTATCCTGGCCTTCTGCCCACTTCGCTCGTAATCGGCGAGGCATTGAACGGTATTCATCTATAGGTGATGTGCTCTCATCATCTGTGCCAACTCGAAAAGGTGTCCAGTCATTTTGAGTAACTCGACTCTTTCTGCTGACACTGTAGGGCGCAGCTGTGCTGACAGGAAAGACATAGCCACCTGATTCTGGAAGCCAGCCATAATCAGCACCTAGCCCCGCACTGTGTGATACGCGTTGCTTCAAAACACGTTTTGGTGTTAACGAGGGCAGTAACTGTCTCCTATGTTCTCCAGAGTATTCTGGAAGGGGACGCCAAATCTGAGCAAGAGTTGCGGATTTGAATCTACGATAATGGGTCGGAAGAATGACACCCGAAGCAGGGAATGCAAAAGGATTCGGTGCTATGGCTCCCATGTATCCTGGAGGAAACCCAGTATAGATAGCACCCAATCTAGAAAACCCGTATGGATCATTGTAAAGCGTTGGCTGTTGCGGAGGTTGCGGTTGAGCTACCATCGATAATCCACCTGTGGTTGCATTCCCAAACAAATTCGGAGTTGTCGTTTGCTGATTGGGTATGAGATTTGTCGATCCAGTTGCATTACCAAATAATCCACCTGAAGCTGTCCCACTTCCAAATAAACCACCACCTGTTGTAGTTGCAGGTTTCCCAAATAGACCACCACTAGATGCAGGCTGAGTTGAGGTCCCAAAGAGTCCCCCTCCGCCAGTTGTTGTTGCCGCTGTTGGAGAGCCAAAGAGCCCAGTGGTAGTGCTGGGTGTCGTCGCCGGTCTATTACCGAAAAGACCTGTTGTTGCACCGGCTCCCGGTTGTGTAGAACCAAAGAGACCTACGACGGGCGCTGAAGCTATGAGAGCTACTTACCTCCACCACCGGTTCCTGTTGCGGGAGTAGTTCCAAAGAGGCCCCCCGTTGTAGGAGTTGTTGTTGAACCGAATAAACCCGTGCCAGCAGGCTTAGCCGCTTTTGTATGATAGTAAGTTAACAAATCTCACCATTTGATGATCCAAAGAGACCAGTGCCAGAAGCAGGTTGCGAAGGCTGCTGTCCAAAGAGGCCCCCTGTAGTCGCTCCTGGCGTTGCTGTTGTACTTCCAAACAATCCTGTAGCTGCAGGATGCGTTGTGCTAGAAAACAAGCCACCACCAGTGGCTGGGGGAGCAGATGAACCAAACAAGCCAGTTGACGGGGTGGCGGGAGCAGTACTACCGAACAAACCACCTCCGGATGGTTGTGTCGAACCAAACAAACCAGTACTTGTAGCTGGCTTTGCTGCCGTTGTACCTTAGTGAAAATTAGAATATAAAAGTACAGTCTTACTTCCGAACAAACCTCCGCTTGGAGTTGCAGATTGACCAAAAAGCCCGCCACTCGTTGCTGACGGAGCTTGTGTCCCAAAGAGTCCTCCACTGGTGGTTGTCGTTGACGGAGTCCCAAATAAACCTCCAGTGGTTGTGATTGAGGGAGTCGACCCAAACAAGCCACCACCACCACCAGCAGACGGCGTTGTCGTTGCTGTAAACGTGACTTCTGAAACTCAGACTTACAACCAAAGAGACCGCCTCCTGCTTGCTGCTGAGTTGGTTGCCCAAAACCTGACGAAATCATGTTACTTTCACATTCTAATGAAAGAGAAATTACCTACCGCCCATTGTACTGGGAGTTGCTGTGGCAGGCGCCTTGCCCGGAAGGAGGCCTAGCTTGTAATCCTCCCATCTCAATTCTTCAACTGACTGGACGCGTGCAATCAATGCGCGCATACCTTAGCCTGACCAACTTCAGGCAGATACGTAATGCTTTGAATTTTTCCCGCAGTGTCTTTGTTTAGCTCGTCTCTCCAGCGGATGTCACGCGTGCCAGTTCCGGTGGCTGTCGTTCCGAATCCCGAAGTTGGGGCTAAGAATTGACTTAGAGGTGCTAGTGGCTCACCTGATGAGGCGAAGAGACCCCCAGTACTGGGAGCTGTAGAACCAAATAGACCTCCACTAGAAGGTTGTTGAGTTGAGCTTCCGAACAGACCACCAGAGGCTGGCTGCCCAAATGTACTTGTCTGTTGCTGACCCAGAAACCCCCCCGTTGTCGGACCTGTATTTTCGTGGACGAACACTTCACACTCACTTGATGAACCAAAGAGTCCTCCGCTCGTTGGAGCTGTTTGAGTGCCGAAAAGTGAGGATGTTTGAGCAGGAGGGCTTGGCTGGCCAAACAACCCACCACCTGCGGGTCGTGTTGTACCAAAGAGACCTCCAGAAGCTCCAAGGGTCCCAGGCGTCGTCTGCTGTTGAGTTCCGAATAACCCACCGCCACCGCCACTACCTGAACAAGATTGGAGTTAAGCGAAAAAACCTACCAGTTGTTCCCGCGGTAGACGAACCAAATAAACCACCACCAGCTGTGGGAGATGTCCCTCCGAATAGACCCGTATTTTGCTGCGGTTGCTGCTGCTGGCCGAATATTCCGCTCCCACTGGACAGCCCGAACATACCGCCACCTCCGGTATTTGAAAACATGTTCGCAGCGTGCCTAGAAATCGCGCAATATCAGTAAATTGAATTGCTATATAGTTCTATATGTCCGCATTGCTTACAAGCTGGCCACTGGCACACTACAGACAAGTTCAGTTATTTGAAGATTTCAGCGTTGTTTTGCAATTTGTCGCAATTATTAGTACTCGGCCAGGTCTGATAAGACTTTTCCTGTCCCAGTAGCTCGCAAAAAGCCATCTGCCGCTCCCCTATCGTCGGGAAAGATGAGTGTACTTCAAAAAATCGCAGAGGTTGAAGCCGAGATGGCTAGAACTCAAAAAAATAAAGCAACAAATTATCATTTAGGATTGCTAAAAGCTAAATTGGCAAAGCTCAAAGGACAGCTGGTAAGTCTTCAGTTAAATGTCAAATTCAAGATTGATGGCGGTTCAAAAGGGGGTGGTGGTACAAGCGATGGTTTTGATGTTTCGAAAACAGGAGACGCTCGCGTAGGGTTAATAGGTTTTCCTTCGGTTGGGAAATCTACATTGTTGACTAAATTGACAGGTGCGAGATAAAGATTTATAATATTGTAGGAACTTTTTCTGAGGTGGCGGCGTATGAATTTACGACGTTAACTTGCGTGCCTGGTGTTTTTCGTTATAAGGTAGGCAAAATTTGAATTATATTTTGTGCAGGGTGCAAAGATCCAGCTACTAGACTTGCCCGGTATAATTGAGGGGGCTAAGGATGGCAAAGGTCGTGGGAAACAAGTGATTGCAGTAGCTAGAACATGCAGCCTTATTTTAGTCGTCTTGGATGCAATGAAACCCTTAAATCATAAAAGAATCATAGAGAAAGAATTAGAAGGATTTGGTATTCGGTAAAAAAAAAATTAAAAATAAATAATTTTACAGATTAAATAAAAAACCACCAAATATACTTTTTAAAAAAAAAGAGAAAGGAGGAATTGCTGTAACTCATACTGTTCCTCTTAAACGTATTGATGAAGAAACAATAAAATCAATTTGTCATGAATACAGAATCCCTAATGCCAACTTCTCTATCAGATGCGATGCAACAGCAGATGATATAATTGACGTTATTGAAGGAAGTCGGGTGTATATACCATGCTTGTACGTTTTAAACAAAATCGATCAAATAACTATTGAGGGTTAGATTATAAACAAAAAAAAAAAAATAATTGTCTATGTAGAGCTTGATATTTTATCAAAAGTCCCTCATTATGTACCAGTGTCGGCACATCATGAATGGAATTTTGATGGTCTTATAGAAGCAATTTGGAGATATCTAAATCTTGTCCGTATCTATACGAAGCCAAGAGTAAGCTCAATAAATAGTATCATCATTATGTTAATCTTGAAAAGGGTCAAATACCTGATTATGAGACACCAGTAATACTTCCGAAAGATTATTCCAAGATTGACGATTTTTGTTCAAGGTATTGACCTTTTTCTAAAAATTTCATTCATTATAGGATTCATAAACAGTTACTAGAACAATTTAAATATGCATTAGTATGGGGACTTTCAGTCAAGCATATGCCCCAAAAGGTTTGTGTATATAATTATTCCTAAAATTTTATAGGTTGGTAAGGAGCATCAACTTATTGATGAAGATGTAGTGCAAATAATCAAGAAGTAAAAATTTTTTTCTTTTTTTTTTTCGAATATGCAACTAACAACACCATATGATATTCAAAGCGTTATACGTAAACGACTTGTCAAGGCAGCAAGGTATACTCGTATACCTGGTATTTAAATTTAAAAAAAAAAATAAAATCTAGGGCCTTACGCTCGAGCTAAATTAAGAAATGAATTTTTTCCTTCTTCTGGTCCTTTTGAAAGCCCGATTAAAAGATTTGTCAGAATGAGAGAAAAATCTAGAGTATTTTCAATGATACCACCACCAAGGATTATACCTGTCCCAAAACCCGTAATACTTTATTTTATAAATATAAATAATTAGATTTCATTTAATTATCTTAAACCTATAAAAAACGTCCCAAAAGTTGAACCAGAAGTTTTAGAACAACGATTGCAATTTTTATTATCTGAAGATGCTATGTAAGAAATAAGATATGAAAAAAAGATTTTTTGAAAAAAAAAGAAACTTTATTTCAAATAAATTTTCTTTTTTTAGTCAGCAACAATTGCATGCAAAATTAAGACCCGGTATGACACCATATATGGCTGAATACAATATGTGGTATCGTCAAGTAGGTTTTATAACAAAACCTTCGAAAAATTAGATGATTGAATTACGTAGAATATATCGTACACAATATTTAAAAAAACTTTCTGAAGTTACAAAAGTGGAAAGAAATTTACAAATTCGTAAAATTAAGTCAATGACTTCTGGTAAATAAAAAACAAATTCATTTTTTAAAAGCATCTCGTCGTAATTTATTAAGACAACAAACTAAATTATATGAAGATAGAAGAAGGAGAGCTGTAAGAAATTTCTGAATTATTCTTTTAGTTATTACGAGATAATATTAAATTGAAAACCCGTCTTTATGAATCAAAAAAAATTTTAATTAGAGCACGACAATTATCGAATAAATGTCGCGAGCTTCATTATATTGAAGTAAGAAATAAATCAAAATTTAAAAAAATATTAGGGAAAATCTGATATTATAACACCCGACAAAATTGATGATAAAATTTATAATAATAATAAATTATTAAATAGAAATGTATCTTCAATTAAAATATTACAACAATTGGGTAATATAATTTTTTGAATTTTTAAATCTTTTAAGGAATTTCAAAAACAGATGATCTTGTTGCTCCTTATATTGAGCGTAAAGCCAAAGATCTATACAAAGAAATTTTAATAGACTCTTTTGCATTATTGCCAGAAGATGATGATGGAGAAACAGGATTGACAGAAATCGCAGCTTCTATGGGAATGGGTATAAACGAATTGACTGAAAGGCAAAGGGCTCATATTGAGTATAGAAAATTTTCCGGTAATACTAAAAATAAAAATTTTTTTTCTAGAAAAAGAAAAATTAATTTTATTAAATGAGAAAATAAATATAATAAAAGAAAAAATTGAATCAATTGCTGATGTTTTTAGTGAAAGAATATTCAATATGGCCAATGCTACTTGATCATTTAGAAGCTGTTCGTGTCTCATATACTGTAAGATAAATTTTTTTTTAAAATCAAAATCAAAGGAAAAAGGTCACAGATGAATAATCCTTTTAAATTAATAAAAAAAAATAGCTTTTATTCTTCTTCATGGTATATGAAAAAATTTAATCAAAAATTTAAAAATACTTTTTCATATAGAATAAAAAAAACAGAACTATTAGAAGATATACAATATGAATTTCGTAAAACACCCGGTATTTATACAATATTACTTATAAATTCTGGCGTATTTCTATTATGGTATTTTTTTTTAAATTAATTTCTTTCTTAGGAAATATTCATATCCAATTAATTACAGAGTTAATAATCTATCATTTAATAAGAGAGGAATTATATCATCTCAAACAATGACACACCATTTTACAACTGGATGGAACGCTTTAAATTCAAAAAAATTTTATACCCTATTTACATCTATTTTCTCACATAAAAATAATAATGTAAATATAATTTTGATTTTAAAATATTTTTTTTAGCATTTTTTTTATAGTATGATAACTGGATACTTTATGGGCATTACTTTAGAAAGAATGATTGGGACAAAAAAATTTTTTGCCGCATATATAGTAAGTTTTTTTTATATTTAATAAATAGATTGCGGGTGTTGTTGCAAATATTGCACAAATACTTAAGGAAAGAAAAGGCGGGAGATCATATCATGCTATGTAAGAATTAGAATTTAAACTTTTATCAGACTCGGAGCAAGCGGAGCCCTATCAGGTGTAATGGCCATTTTAGCTGCTAGGATTCCTTGGAGTATTGTATACATATATGGAGTTATTCCAATTCCAATGGTTAATTTATTTTTAGATTTCTTTGATTCATTTTAGATTGCTTTAGTTGGATTATGTCTAACTTATGATATCCTAAGTAGTGATAAAGCGGATGGAATTGGTAAAGTGAAAAAAAAAAAAAAACTTTTCATTTAGGTCATTGGGCTCATATATTTGGGACATTTTCTGGAATCATTTTACATCTATTTATTTAAAGATTGCTTTTATTCCAAATATTACGTATATCTGGTATCATCATTAAATAGTTGCCTGATGTCAACCATTGTCCACCATCAACAACTATTGTATGACCTGTTATATACGAACTTTCAGGCAAACACATAAGAGCGCAGATGTCAGCGATATCCTTGACAGTACCAAGTCGCTTTAACGGTATAAAATCCTCTATTTTTGGTTTTGTACCGACAGATGATGAAACAAGTTTTTCAAACCCTACAGTGTTTTCAATTGGCCCGGGAGCGATTCCTATGACTCGTATACCACTAGGACCCCATTCAACAGCCATGTGTTTTGTTAATGCATCGATTGCTGATTTAGCTGCGCCAGCATGAGTTTGATAAAGTGCTCCCACATAGTGCAATGTCATGCTTATATTTATAATTATACCGCGTATGCCATTACTAAATGGTAATACTGATTGTTTTGAGAACGCGTATTCATTAACTAATTTGCTTGCAATAAATGTACCTCCCGCATCTGATTATTTTCAAAAAATAATTAATATGCCAACCAATTTCGAATACAGTCTTAAATCCCTTGTAAGATAAATCATTTAGAGAGCAAAGAAAATTCCCAGCCGCGCAATTTATCAAAATATCTATTCGCGAGAACTCCTGTATAAATATCTCTATCTTCACAAACTTACAGATATGATTCTTTTCACTGCCGATTCTATTGATTCATAGTTTCTTACATCTGCAGCTATTGGAATGCACTTTTTCTCTGGATTAAGTTTGGCTAACTCCTGAGGGTGATAAATGGTTATATGTTCAAACCTTCGCACTTTTTTCGAGTTTGTCAATGTTTCGGGATATTATTGCGACGTTACAACCGCAACGCAAAAGTTCGGTTGCTATAGCTTTCCCTATACCGCTAGCTCCTCCAGTAACCAGAGCAACATGACTATTCAAACATTTCTCACGTAATGAGCTTCTTGAATGCATTATAGAGACATACAGAAATCTGTACCTGATAACATCTTCGTTTTTTCGTTAATCGCTTCAAATATCTTCTTAATAATTTTTTTTTTTCCAAATATACTGCTTATAGGGATTGCTTCGTGCAACGACGAGTTTGACTTTTTTTTTCCCGCTATGTCTCAACCTTCGTCATTATTTTCTTCAAATGCTCCGGTTAATGCAGCATCTAACCAAGATGAACCAACAAGAGAACGTTCGATAGTTCGCCGTAATGGGGGGACAGGAATAAAAGAACTGTTCCGTTTCAATTCAGAATTACATAGTGATAGCTCTCAAGATGGAAACTCCCAAATTATACATGTCGAGCTTAGCAATAAACAAAATCATGACAATATCGTTACCCCACACGACTGTCAAGCAGCAGCTACAATTTTATTGAGAACAAATTCAGATGAGTATACACCTTCACCAGCAGCAATACTACCTGCTGGGGCTACAAATAGTGCCTGCATTCCTCCTACTCCTCAATTACCGTCATTCCCACTTTCAGCAGCATCTGATTGTTCACCTATATCTCTTATTGCTTCTCCTTACCAATCTACTAAAATACCGTTATCGATTCCTGGGACACCTCATCATCTGAAATCCCATATCACTTCTATTTCCTTTTCTGTCGTAGACAAGAATTTAACCGCTGAATCCATTGAATTGCTTACTTCACCGCTTTCGCAGCAACAACCACGGCTTCCTATTCCGAACATACAACAACGACAACAACAACAAATATTTTTAAAACAGAAAACAATAAAAGAGAGAGCTTCCATAGTTTCGCTACCTACAGATCTACTGCTTGAAGAGGTTTTATCATTTCTGGATGCTCGTGAAAGTGGTCGAGTTCTCTTAGTTTTGGGACACAATTATAATAATAATAAAAATGAGTTTTCATGGTGGAATCTTTGGGACAACAAAAGTACAACAGATAAAAATGTGTCAGAATTATCGCCATCTCAATTTTGTCATAGATCTCAAGAGTTTTTTTCTCCATTAATTTTGACTGAAAAAAAAGGAATGCATCATATTACATTTGGAAAATGGTGGAATAATTTGTCAGCATTATCAGATAATGAATTAATACGAAATCTTTCAAATAATCAATTAAAAACAATCAAAGTACTTCCTGAATTTTACTTGTGTTCGTGCTTCATATGTGGTCATTTACGTCCAACGACTGATATATCACCGACTTGTTCAATTAACAGAGATGATAATCAAATTTGGAGAACTAGTAGACAATCACTTTTGATGTCAGAAACTGCGGAATTTCTTTATTCACCTAATATACCTGCAACTCCCTCATCGTCCCAAACACAAGATGATGGTAAAAAAAAAATTATTTTTCATTTTTTTTAGATAGTAGTAGTAGTAGTACAACATCATCTCCACGAGAAAAAGAAGAAGATCGAGGAGCAGCAACAGCAGATTTTCTAGTAATTGCAAAACGTCATGCTTGCGCGAGATTTTTATGGCTCCTTCGTCTGATGTTTATATGTCGTGATACTCTGGAAAATGTGGATTTGAGTGGATATCCTCAGTATTTGCATTCAATGAATGACGATGTCGCAACTTTACCAAAAACACCGATTGATTTAAAATCTTTATCAAAAAGATTTGAATTCCCGAATTTAAGAAAACTTAACTTTGGCGTTGCATTAGATTGTCGTTTACTAGTTCCTATATTAGATTTCTGTTCATATCCTGTTTTACGTGAAGTCGGAATATTAGGGTAAGAATATTTTTTTTTAAAATATATATAGACTATGGTTACGTTATGATAAATCACCACCTAAATTTGGTGTTGAACCTACTATGGTTTTTGCTCCTCAACAAATATTTAATAAAACTTCACCTAACAATAATTTACCGTTATGGATGCCCGCTGTTTACAATGGACCAGTGGATGATGTATGTTTTTTTTTTGATTATGTTTTTTTTTTGATTATTTTTTTTTCATTTTTTTTTTAGATGTTACAATTACAAGGAAGAGGAGTGTATGTTAGTCGAGAGTATTCATATGAAGGGGATTTCAAAGATGGTCGGAATGATGGATGGGGGAAGATGATTTCAAAATGTGCAGAGACGTGAGTTTTTTTTTTTTTTAAATTTTTTTTTCAGATATGAAGGATTTTGGCGTGAAGGCCGTCGTTGTGGTAAGCATATAATTCATTCAATAAATACAAATGTAGGTTTTGGATTAGTACAGCAAGCAAATGGAAGACAATTAGAAGGAGAATGGGTGAAAGATGTATTGACAGGAAGAGGATCTATGAGAACAGCTGATGGGCTACAATATCAAGGAGAATGGTTTAATGGAGCTTTAGATGGCTGGGGTGTTCTTTCAAAAAATAATAGACTCTTAGCAGTAGGACAATTCTCAGAAGGCAAACCCCATGGATGGATGAGAGCAAGATTGTCATATTGTGATCAAGAATTTATAGAAGAAGAAGAAGAAGAGATTCAATTTGAAAAAAAGAGTGAATTTCAGAATAATGATAATAGGTTGTTTCGTTCTATCGCAATAGGTACAGATGATGACAATTATTCCTCAAATAATGATTATTATTTAAATATAATGAATGAATTAGATGAAGAACAAATTGCATTTGAGTATCCATCAGGATCCGTAACAAACACTTTATCACGAATTTTTGATAATTTACCATCCTTGAATTCTTCTAGCTCCCGACTTTACAAAAGAAATACAAAATTTTATCAATTAAGTCAATCACCAGAATGGAGGGAAGTATGGCGAATTTCAGCTGAATTAAAAAATGATTATTCTTTACAACAACAACAAGATGATCTTTTATTGCTGAATCCACAATTTTTACGACAAAAGTCAGGAATTCGATTACATGTTAAGCGGCAAATACCTGAAGTACCTGCCTGGGTCATTGACATAGTTGAGAATCTTTGTACCTCATGAAGATTACCGTGTGACTTTTCAGTTCATTGTAGAAACACATTAAAATTATTTGAACTTGCAACTTTTTTTTGTAAATATGGCTTCATCAGGAGTTCAAGTCCCCGATTCAATAAGAGAAATGTTTAATGATCTTAAATTAAAAAAAGCGTATAAGTATATGATTATTTCATTAAAAAATGATGTTGAATTAATTGCAAAAACAGGTCCTAGGAATGCTACGTATGATGATTTCAGAAAAGCTTTAAAATCAAATGAAGCATGTTATGGAATCTATGATGGCGGTAAAATTACTTTTGTTCATTGGAATCCGGATAATGCACCAGTTAAAAGCAAAATGCTTACTTCAACAACTTTACAAGGTTAGTATATTTAATTCTCTTAAAATTTTTTTTAGCGGTGCGTGAAGCATGTACTGGTTTAGGTGCAACAGCTCAATGTGCAAATTATGAAGAACTTGATGCTATTTGCAAGTCATAAATTTTTGTTTATAAACTAATATTAATTCATACATAATTTATTCTTATTAACTTTTATTTGTCCCAATAATGAATATTTATATAAATTTCTACCTAATTTGTGATTGAATCTTTATTTCAAATTTTTTACATATTATTCAAAAATTTATTTTTTAAAATAAATAATTATTTTTTAATAATTTTTTCTATATTTATTTTTTAATAATTTTTTTTAAAATAAATAATTATTTTTAATAATTTTTTCTTTATTTATTTTTTAATAATTTTTTCTATATTTATTTTTTAATAATTTTTTCTATATTTATTTTTTAATAATTTTTTCTATATTTATTTTTTAATAATTTTTTTTATATTTATTTTTTAATAATTTTTTTTAATTATTTAATTTAAATATAAATTATTTTTAGGTATACCTATAGACCTATTAACGTATAATGCTAGATGCGAAACGTTTTATTATTGAATTTTTTTTATTTGTCAAATGCAATTTTAAAAAATCATTGGTCAACAATATTAGATAGTGGTTCATTACGTTTTTTTCCTACTTATGATGAAACAAATGAATTTCTTGAAAATATAATAAAAAAATATCCAAAAACAATCCGTAAATTTCAAGCAGGAGTGTCATATGAAAAACGTCCAATTTGGGCTTATCATATAAGAGAAATAAATTATGAAAAAACACCTAATCTTTTAATTTATAATAATTCTTCATGTAAAATTAATAAAAATTATGAAATCAAATCATTATCGGATTTAGTTTTTAGAAAATTGACCAAAAAAAAACCTAGTATGTTAATTACATCATTACATCATGCAAGAGAACCTGCTTCTTTAACCGTTTTATTATACTTTTTGGGACATCTATTGGAATTATCATATGAAATTATACCTGACACTATACAAGAATTTATGGATATTAGTATCGCTCGTTTTTTAATTAAAGAAAGAGATTTATTCTTGGTTCCATTTGTGAATCCTGATGGTTATATTGCTATTGAAAAAACAAAAAATTATTCGATTAGGAAAAATCAACGTCCAACATGCTTTTTACAACCAATGAATATTCAAACCCAAGGTGTGGATTTAAATCGTAATTATGATTATGCTTTTGAAAATAAAACTGATACGTTAGTTGAATCATAATAAAAAATGTTTTTGTTTAGATGTGATATACAAGAATATGAAGGTCAATATGCATTTTCAGAACCTGAAACACAAGCTATACGTTGTTTGGTTGATTCATTTAATTTTAATACAGCTTTAAATTTTCATTCATACGGAAATGTTTGGACAAGGCCATTTAATTGTTGTAATAATACTGAGCTTCCTAAAAATATTGATAATATATATGAAGAATTACAAATGTGAGTTATCTTTTTAAAAACAATTTAATTGTTATAATTATAATTTAAGGATTAAACACTATCAGTGCAACACGTATTAAAGATTTTGAAAGAGCTCCTAGAATACCTGTACTTATGTATTCAACTTCTGGTGAAGGTAAATTCTTTTTTTTATTACATTTTATAATTTAATTTTTAATTAACTTTTTTTTGTCTAATAATTATTATTTAATAATTTGGATGCTTGGTCGTAGAGGTGTTATATCTATGAGCCCAGAAGTTGGTGATGAAATGTATGGATTTTGGCCACCACAGAATATTATTAAAATAATATCAAAAAAACAATTTCAAAATATTGTTTCAGTTGCCATAAAAGCTGGTAATTTATTTTTTTTTTTTATTTTTAAGGTTTTGAGCTTACAGTATATATAACAAAAAAATTAGATAAATATAATTTTGAAATTAAAAATGGGTAAGTTTATTTTTATAAAAAAAGATTTTTTAAAGTGGATTAACTTCAACACCATCAAATGGAATAATTTCTCTATTAATTACGCCTTCATTAAAAAATTATATACCTTATACATACTCTGAAATTAACAATACAAATGTTTATATTCCACATCCTTGGACTTCCGCTTCAATTAATTTAAAATATTTTAATCATTTCAATTCTACTATAAAATCATCGGTAAATAATAATTAATAAAAAATAATTATGAATAATAATTATTAAATTATAATTATTAAATTATAATTACTAAATAATATATTTATAAAAAATAATTATTAAATAAAAAAAAATTAATAAAAAATAATTTTTATAATTATTAATATTATTATTATTTTATAATATTTTAGATTGATGATAAACCATTAATTTTATATAAAAAAAAATTAATTCAAAATTTAAAACCTCGGGAACTTTCAAAATTTTTTGAGATTGATTTAGATAATATTAATTTAAATAACAATGAAAATAATATAATTAATAATGAAAATAATTTAAATAAATTAATATATTATAAAGAAAAAAAAGAAGAATTTGCAGTATGCATTACATATAATCAAGTATGAAAAAATAGAAATAAAATATTTTAGTCATGTTCTTGTGGCTGGTTGCCTCAAATATCAGAAATTAAAAATATTGGTGCAATACCAGTAAGTCTATTATTATTAATTTTTTTTAAGTTATTTTTTTTGGATCCAAATAGCGAAATATGTAAAAAAATATATACTACTTCTTTAAATTATAATGATAATAATTATTTTTTGCTTGATAAATCAAATTCTTCAATGGAACAAGAAGAATTTGTTCTAATGAGAGTTGCCGGTTCAAACACCTTAATTAGCATTTGCATGCTTATTGGTGAATTGGTTGCATCAACAATTTTAATATTAATTTACTTCTTTATTGTGGGGTAAGTAATATTATTTTATATATATATATATATATATTAGATTTGATTTAGACGCAAAACCCGATTCCGCTATGACTCAGCTTGCAACATCGATTTCACTTAGAGTTGCGCATGCATCTTGTTGCATGCCATGTTGCCGCCGCACTTATAGGAATTTACAACGAGCTCGAGATATTCGTGAAGGCCGGGATCCAGAATATCGATTCAGTAGTCCTTAATGTTGTTTAAATTATATTTATTAAAAATCTGCTACTAAATTATGTCATAATTAATATAATCTTTCGGATTCCCAAATAGCATTGCGTCGGCTACTGCTGATTTTCTATACATCGCAGGAGTTCTACTTGACCATGTTAACAGACGTGATCGTGTAGATGTTCTATACGGCGCCCTGAATTCATATCCACCCAATGTAGTCCGAGGCGGTGCAGCTAATAGTGCGAACGGCCTGGAATGTAGCGGCAACTTTGTACTGAGGTAATGTGGATGCCCGTCGAAATCTGATATAGGGGTTGTCCCATTCGGACAAGCAAAATTTCTTGGTACATATGAGTCATAGTGTGGCAACTCTGTTGGTAGCGTCTGCCGCCTTTGATCATCTTCGATTTCTCTCATTGTTTGCCGGAATAGTTCAGTTTGAACTCCCTGATTCGAAAATCTTGGATCTTCATAAGTTTCAATATCTGTGTCCAATAAAGCCAAACTTGAAGGTGTTGTACGAATTCTTAGAGGCAATGGCGTTTTCTGAAGATCATCCTCTCTATTTCTTGCAAGATCACGTCTGAGACCCAGTCGTTCAAAGTGTTGACGAGAAGAACGCTCCATAGATTCGCTACTCAGATAGTCACTTTGTGATTCCGAAGATGGCGGACCTGAAATTGATATTCCACTGAGCGTGGTCAACAGCCAGAATGTGCGAGACATGAAATATCTTACTAGGGAAAAGCTGGTCTTTCTTATCCATCGAAGTAGCAACTGAAGAAATTAAAGTAAGCGGACAATATCTCTACATCAAGTTCATGAAGAAAAGTACCTCTTGCTGATTTTGAAGGTGTGCGATTTAATCTTGATTCATGAATTGATGGTGTCGTTTTTCTGTCGACAGAATCGCGCTGGTCCGCTTGAAAAGCCCCCGAAGGTCTTCTTGAAGATGTTAACGATGCTGAAAAGCTTCTATTTGCTGCAGGCTTATCTTCTGACAGAACCATGGACCGCCTGGGAGGCGCACCAGCTGATGGCGCACGCATTGAGGACTGCGGACGTTGTTCAAGATGCCCTGAGGGCCTTCGCTCAGGATACATAGATGCGGACGGTTTCTTTTGCATTGACATGGCTGGCTGTGCTGAGGAACGACCTGCCATACTGAAAGCTGGTCTTACGCCGCGTGCTAACGAGCCCTGAGTCGTGACGGGAGATTTAGCAGGAGCGACTAGGCCGGCTTTGATGAATTCCTCGGGTATCATGTCTGATGGGGGCACACCGCGGAGCGGAGGACGCATTGATGCGCTTGGAGCCACTGAAGGCCTCATAGAGGCCCTTGGAGATACTGGCGGTCGGGAAGAAACACCTGAAGCAGTAGGACGCACTGATGAACCGGGACTTGGTTGCATTGAGGTTGCTGACATCATTTTTGGCCTCATAGACGTTTGAGGCCTCATTGAAGCGCCTGGCAAGGGCCCTGGACGCATTGAAGAACCTGGAGAGGGCCCTGGACGCATTGAAGTACCGGGTGATGGCCCTGGACGCATTGAAGTGCCGGGTGATGGTCCTGGACGCATTGAAGTGCCGGGTGATGGTCCTGGACGCATCGAAGCGCCCGGTGAGGGCCCAGGACGCATCGAAGCGCCCGGTGAAGGCCCGGGACGCATCGAAGCGCCCGGTGAGGGTCCGGGACGCATCGAAGAGTCTGGAGCGGGTCCGGGACGCATCGAAGCTCCTGGTAAAGGCCCGGGACGCATTGAAGCGCCTGGCAAAGGCCCGGGACGCATTGAAGCGCCTGGGAAAGGCCCGGGACGCATTGAAGCGCCTGGTAAAGGCCCGGGACGCATTGAAGCGCCTGGTAAGGGCCCGGGACGCATTGAAGCGCCTGGTAAAGGCCCGGGACGCATTGAAGCGCCTGGCATTGGTCCTGGACGAATTGGAGCGTTCGGTTTAGCACCCGGACGCATCGAAGCAGTTGGTCTAGGTCCTGGACGCATTGAAGCGCCCGGTTTGGGCCCTGGTCGCATCGAAGCCGCTGGCATGGGCCCCGGTCGCATTGAAGAACCAGGTGAATTAGGAGGTCGCACAGACGAGCCAGTACTGAGTGGTGTTGAAAGTGGACGCATTGAGGATCCCGTTTGGTTAGCCGGGACACCTTCGGGTCGCATTGATATTCCGGGCTGCATGAATGAATCAAAAAGTGACAGCCGGCTTGATTACATGCAGCAGCTTTTTAAGGAAACATTATTATGGCTAGGCGCTTTTTTATTGTATACAGTATATCTTTCAATAAAAAAATTAAATAAGCCTGCTGCATGTCGGCAGATTTCTCAATCTTAAAAGTTAAGCGCTTTAAATGCCACGGATGCGACGACAGTTCCTGACTGGCCGCCGAATGAAACACTTCGATGCTCCAAAACGGAAAAAACTTCGTACCTCATAGAACCCTCAAATGTGATAAATATGTCAATAAGCTCTTTTTGCGTTGCATTACATGAGGTTATAGCTATAATACTATCACTTTTTATAAAATACTTGGAAAGATTTTGAATGTAAATCTTGGCGTCGCCGCGCATATAGAAAACATCAAACGTGCCTTTGTCATGTATTAACTCAAAGGAATTATCAATCAATGAGTTTGCAGTTATAATAGAAACTTTCTCATCAGTCTGTTCATGTAATGGTTCATAATTCTCAGTTATATCCATCACGGCAAGTCTAATTTTTCTCCCATCCGTTTTGCTTAGTAAACTTAGATTATTTGAACTTGAAAGATCGTCAATTATTGCCCTCTCACATAGATTCTTGGCTAATGATATTGCGGAATTTATGTAGTCACATCCAAAGAGTCGTGTGAAACCAGCACCTGTTGTTGTGTAGTTATTCTGAACGGCTTACGTGCAAGTCTTATGAGAAATAAACCATTACCGCAACCTATGTCTAGAACGTTTGAGGTTTTTGGATTGATGCACGAAAATCTAAATAGCCATTCCACAATAGAATCGATCTCATCTTCAAACCATTCCTCTCCTTCTAATCCTGATGAGCAATAAGCATCAAGTTCTTCTGAATAAAACTGATGCCAATAATCTTGACGTGTTACGTCAGTGTTGCCTGATACCATTTAGGAACTGTCACGTATAATTTATCCTACCTATAATAATTGTAAGACTATCACCATGGTCGATATTGTCGTTCCTGTATCCTTGAGTTTATTTTAACAATCTCATTGTGCTTTTGTGACCAGGCAACTGGATCATTGAGCCATCTCTAAACAATGTTTTTGATATTTGGAACTTACAGCGGATGTCTTTTGAAGCCACCAGAGTCTTGCTTTATCATGAGTATCTTGAAAAGAAAATCATTAAACCTTCGATTGCATACCTTGCGTAACGTCTTTCCTGAAAAAGCATGTCGACTTGGTGCATGACGTACCACATTTGTTTGCTTTGTTCTAAATTCGGCAACGGATGCATAAAGCGTGGATCTTTCTTATGTCGGCATAAATAGGCATACCCCCCTCCAACAGTCATACCAACGATATGACCGAACCACGCAACACTGCCAGGTACACCACGAATTGCATTTAGAAGAAGAAAGCTGCAATTAATAACAAAAGTAAATTGCGCCATAAAGACAGCGGATATCACTATTCCAGGAAGCGGGAATAAAGTCATGAATTTGTTATTAGGGTGCACACAAGCTTCTAATACGAAGAATGACATCACAGCTCCTGATGCACCAATTACTGGCTTTCTTGTTATCCAAAGATGACTCAGAAGTGCCATAGAATTAGCAACAATGAAGTTTGCCATTATTTCTACGTCACTCAAAGACCCTCCGAGGCAGCTTTGATTTAGCATCACATTCAATGCAAAGCAATTGAAAAAGAGATGACCGAGAGTTATTTGACTGAAACCTGATGATTTGCATCGTTTAGATTTCTAATAAGTACCAGCCAATAGTAAAGTATGATATCTTTTCGCTGAAATATTTTCAATTGAAGCGATAAAATGTCTGAAAAAAAATTGCATTCGTCGCTCTGAGTTTTTCATGAGCTGCCATAATGCATAAACACTTATATTAACTGCAATGAGCTTATGACGAAGAGACACGGAACGATCTGGCGGGATTGCTTTCCAACCCGGCATATCATCAATAGACTTGAACATGTTATCGATATCCTCCCAGACCTTCGGAGAAAATGCTGTTATTGTAAGTGCGCAAAATGACCATTGTCTACGATTTAAGAAGCTGCTTCTTAATCGGATGGTTTTCAAAAAGGAGTTGCAGCTTAAGCGAATATTTAATTTATGACGCCACATCAACAGGTCCGAGCAAAAATGCTTAACTGACGCGAATTTATAAGATAGAACGGAATATTGCAAAGATATTTTAAGATCAATAGGTTTCACAGGTTCCAATACGTCGATCGGTTTTGTTTGCTAAATATTTTTAAAGTATGATCCTGATCACTTATATTCATTAATACTAGAATTCATAATCACTCGAATTTATGATCACTCAAGTTTATGAAGGATAAAGTTGATGTTTTTCCAAAATAATAATTCCTGAAATTTATAATCACTCGAATGAACGACATTTGGACAATGTTAAAGTTTATGATAACTCGAATGGACAATATTAAAGTTTATGATAACTGAAATTTTATTCACACTGAAGTCTCAGTCAGTAAAAATTGAGAAACAAGATTTTGTAGCTCTGAGCTATTAAGTTGTTTTTTTTTCTTTTTTTCAACATCATAAAGTTTTTTCTGGGCAATTTTTTCAAAGTTATCCCATGCAGCTGCTTCTTCTTGAAAAATAAAAATACATAAAATGAAGAATCTACCCAGTTTACGACGTTGAAAGCTACGCTCAAAACTCGATTTAATTTTGGCTTTTTTCAGTGCAAGGTCCTGATTATTTTTGAACATTTAGAAATTATACCTTTTCCGCACATCTAGCCTTATCTATTGCACGCTTCAAAATAGAAGCATTCATTATGCAGCGATTGTAAATCTAACAAGACTCATAGTATTATTCAACTTTTTGCAATATAAAACAAACTCTCAAATACTATTACCTCTTTCACTTGTTCTTCACGTTGAGCAGCCTCTTTGACCGCATTTTTCTTAATGTTATCTCTAATTCATTGCGAATGAGGGAATTATCGAGATTTCTACCTTTCAACAGCTAAGGTATCTTTCTGTGCCGAAATTTTCGCTTCTGCTTGCGCTACAACTGCGGACACTGCTGACTTTAGTTTTTTCAGCTTGTTCTTTTTCTGTTCTGCGGTGTATTGTTGAATCAGCTGCAAAACATCTGCATATTCGTCATTCATCATCATCCTTCGAAAATAAATGTCTGATGGGCGGGGTCATTTAATTTAAAAAACTCGAAATCTGGATAGATAGATCATGGTGCTTTTCCCATTTATAATAAAATAAGTGCATTTTCGGAATAGTAAGATTTTTTAAATATAATCCATTGTGATTAATATGGTGCAAAAATATGCACTGAGCAAAATACTTTGAAATTAAGATGTCCTGAATGTATGCTTGCACCAATTACTTTAGCAACTGTCTATCAATCGTTTCGAGAAAGACTAAAACGGAAGATGAAACCACCCTTGCGCTTTAGTGCGTCAGCAACAACAAATGGCCATGAGTATGTTGCCTTAGAACAACAGTTCTGCTTAACTACAAGCAAAATTTTTTGTGTCAGAAATCTTTAAAAGCAAGAACTTTCTGATATCCGATAAATAATCAACCATTTACAAGGATGCTATACAATTCTCGCAAATTTATTTGAAGCGTTACTTATATCTCTAACATCGCTGCAATCAGCCGCACAAAGTGTAACTCTTATACGACTCTGCCGACAGATAGTCGTTTGCAGGCTTTAAGTATGCCATTGGTATTAACAAGTGTTTTGCAGGAGTGTGATTTTAGAGATGCATGAGTTTGTTATTTATGCATAAATTATAAAATTCTATTAGCACGAAGAAACGATGATTGAGGTTCATCTCGATTGTAAATGTTAAAGAAAGAATTTTTGAATAAATGTTTTGAAACAACGTTGGTTTTTCGATCGAATAATTTTAAAAAAAAATTTTTGAAATAATAATTGATGCGTATAATAAAAATTATGTTGTTAGTTATGATAATCTAGAGAACGTCTAAACTCTTCCACTTGGAAAGTATCTCGTTTCTGTGATATAATTTTAATAAAATTTTCGATTTAACTTACAAGAAAAGGCACCCTATGTGGCATTTTAGTCCTCAGTGTCTCAACAATAGATTCACCGCCTCTATGCAATCACATTTTAGCATGCAAAAACTTACATCATAGCTTGCAATGTAGTAATGTGTAATCTCTTTTGTGTTTTTGAAGAGTTTCTGCTATAATAAAATGCGCGTGGCTCACTTACTTACGATTGTGGTACAGAGGTTGAATTCATGCGAATATCACTTGAATCGACCGATTGGCTCATTCTTTGCTGTTGCTTTCTGCACTTGCGAAGGTTGCTGAAGTAAGAATATTATCTACTACCGCAAACCTCTATAGCATAGAATAATATCTTGATTACTTACTTCCTGTGATTCTACGAAAAATTGCGTCAATTTAATGAAATCTCACCTTTACGAGCAGAAATGCAGGATCACTCAACGCAACTACATACCTGATGTCAATACTTATTTTCATCACTGCACATACTTAATTCGGAGGTATTCTGGCTTTTTTCCCGGATTTTGATTAATCAAATCTGGAGTTTGTTGCCGGGTGCCAAAGATGCAATTGATAGTAAATGAAGTCAATTTATTTAGCGCCAAACAGCCATCTATCATCTTCTCGAATTCGTGTGATCTTCTAGTACGCTAATAGCTGGAACAATTGCGATGGTTCAGGAAGGTTCTTACTTTACGAGAACTTTGTCATACAAATACTCAGTACACAAGTATACTGAATTAGCTAGTATTGATCAGTCATAATGATAAGAGATGAGCTCTGTACTATAAACCTGCGCCTGGGACAGGGAACGCGGCGGCGGTAGCGTGAATGAAGCCATCCGATAAGGATGCAAGTTGGCTTACTATAGGTCAAAGTTTCCCAGATGCGGCGCAAAGCCCACCAATTAGTGCTTCTTCTAAATCTGCGAAACAACAGGCATTGTCGGAAGACGAGATAGAAGAAGATACAGCTTCTTGTCCATCAAGTTCCTTTGTGTATTCCAAAGGTCGTTCAACTCTTTCTCATGATGTGACTAGAAGAGGTCTGTATAAAAAAGCTTCCGTCAGAGATACCAAAGAAGCTGAAACAACTTCTGATGATATTGCAACTGAGGTTGCATTCCTGTATGATAGAAATGTAAATACCATTCCCAATAGAAAAAAGCGTAAGACAACACATGAGGTCTCAAAAGTGAGTTTTTATTTAAATTAAATAAAACATTCAGCCAGTATCATCCTTTCCTTTAATCAATCCAAAGTCATTTGCAACACTTTGCATTTTTTCAAGTTCACCGGGAGAAATAAAATTACACAAAATTCCCTCACCAAAAAGTTCATCTCCCATTTTTCGAAGATTTTTCAAAACACGACAAATTAATTATAATAAAAATGATGATTTTGATCAAGAGGTCCGTGAAGCTTTAGATTCTCTCCAAGAACAATCCTTATCAGCAGATGAAGTCGAAAAAGTAAGATTTAAAAATCATCAAATTATATTTTATAAAATTGATAAAAAATAATATTATGAATTCGATCATTATTATAATTATATTTTTTGTCTTAGAAATCGAAAACTGAATTAGGAAAAATTCGTGATGCTTGTAAAAAGGATCCAACAAGGTTTGTTTCTTTTTTTTTTTTCATACAAAATTAGATTTGAGAATTGGTTATCTTACGCTGCATATGAATCCACAGCTCATAAAAATTTATCTGTTAAAGATGTAAGATAATCATATTAATTTTTTTTTATTAGCGTTTAGAAAGACGATTACAAATATTAACTGAAGGTTTAAATCATTGTCATTGGAATGTATCATTATTAATAGCTATAATGGATTTGCATAGAGAATGGGGTGATGAAGATCGATTATGGTCACGATTATTACACATGTCAATTGGTAAACAAATAATAGTATCAGAAAATATAATTGAGAAGAATGAAGTACGGGTAACGATTAATAATAATAATAATATCATTCCTGAGGTAAAACCTCCAGGAGAATCTCCTGTATGTTCACCAAAATTATTAATTTCTTATGTTGAATGGATGCAATGTTCATACAAAAATTTTTCCTTGAATAAATTATTTCAAGTAGCTGACTTTTGGGCAGAAGAATCAATCATACAAGAAAGTATTCGAGCACATAAAGTTAAAATTAATCGTTTTGATTCTTTAAATTCAATTAATGAATTAACATTAGATACCATTTTGCCAGAAGATAATTATTGGGTTGAATTAGGTTTTAAAATTATTTATATATTAATTTCTACTCAACAATTAGATTATTTTATTTATTTTATTTCTGCTTTGGGTCATGCATCTTTTATTTTGTCACAAACTCCCGCCCCATTAACTCGTAAATCAATTCAACAAATTGTAAATGAAATTGAGGTAAAGAAAATTTATTTTTTTAATTTATTTATTTTTAGAGTTTTATGGATTGTGGTGCTCCTCGTTTGGGACAAATAGCGTCTGGATCTCTATATCGTGCAGTATCATTGGCGAGAATAAATCCAGATATAGATTATATAAACGAATTCAGTAACTTAGTTAATCTAATTAATGATATTGATTATAATAATGAATTAATAGAAGATAATAAAAATTTATCAGAAATTGAAAATATAATTACATGGTTTTTAAATGAAGATATTCAAAATACAAGTAAAATTAAAGGTATAATTATAAACAATTTATTTATTTTTTTTTTCTAGAAAATAAAATTGAAAATAAAAATAAATTATTTAAAAAAATAATACCAATATTAAATTTATTTTTACATCCAAAAATTAAGGAAGATTTAATTTATATATCATTAGATTTATTACAATTCCCATTTATAATTTGCAGACTATCATCAAATAATAAAAGATACGTAAATTTAATATCTCAAAATTCATCATCTATTGATTTGATACATTCATTGTGTATTGGTATATCTTATAGAATTAAACGTTTATCTTCAGAATCAATTAATTTAATTGATTCTGATAATAATAATAATATTCCTATTTCTCTAAATGATATATTTGGAAAAGATTTATCATTTACATTAATTTCAGAAATTTATTTTATTAAAAAATATTCAAAAAAAATTTATTTTATTTTAAATCAAATAAAAAAATTTATTTTTACAACATCAGGAATATCATATATACCAAATATTATATGTCAAAATTATTTAAATAAATTAAATTTAATTATTAAAAAAATTTTAAATAATAAAATTGATTTAAATTTATTTTCAGCACGTTTTGCAAGTCAATCTTTATTATGGAAACATCGTGATCCTATATTATTATTTTCACTTGTTATTTATCTTACTTATAATGGTTATAGAAAGTAAGATTAATTTTTTTTTTTTTTAATTTTTTTTTTTTTAATTTTTTTTTTCAGAATTGCACAAAAATTATTAAAATTACATGAAAATATACCTTCATTATTTGTTGGATTTGCTTTATTTGATTTTGCACAAAATCCAACAATAAAAAAATTACATGAAGTAAGATTAGAAAAATTTCAATTATTTTTTCAGTCACGAAATTTATTGTTACGTTATATTAATATAACAATACCAAATATATCTATTTGTATTGGATGGATTAGATTAGAATTACTTGGTATTTTATATTGTCCCAATTTATTAAAAAGGTAAATATATTATTAATTAAAAATATTATTATTAATTAAAAATATTATTATTATTTAAAAATATTATTATTATTATTTAAAAATATTATTATTATTATTTAAAAATATATTTTATTTTTAGGCATAGTAAATTCATTGTATCACCAATTATTTTACATTTTTGAATTATTTTTAAAAGAATATTTTGAGCCTATGGAATTAAATAATGATGATATTAATATTATGAATAATTTAATTCCATCAAAACCTCGTTTAAAAAATACATTATCAATATTTAACGAATTAAATTCACAACTTATTAATGAAAAAGATATAAATTCATCTCCTATATATCCAGGACAGTTTTTTTCTTCTCTTTGTGGTATTATTTTAATTAATGCAATATTATATAGTCAAGATGAAGCTTTAAATCAACTCGAACAACGTATTCCATTAAACAAATTAGAGGTAATAAAAATATGAAAAAAAAATCTAATAAATCTTTATTAGGATTTATCAGATGACATTATAAATGATTTAGAATTATGTTTGGATACAATATTATTAATTGTTATAATTTCTGAAATATGGTCAGAAAAAAATATAAATAAATTATTAAAATTAATATTTAATTTATTTCCAAGACATACACGTGCATATCAATTAACAATTAAAGTAAGCTTAAATATAATTATTATTTATTATAATTTATTATTGATTATTTTTATTTATTATGCATGTCAGATGAATAGAAAAATATCTTTATTATCTTTAAGAGTAATGTTACCTGAACCAAATATTGATAATATTAAATCAATTATGATTGCTGAATTACAATCCGGTTATTCAAGACATAGGTATTTTTTTAATATTAAAAAAAATTTTTTTTATTTTCCTTTTTTAGTAAAATAATGCATATTATAGAAGATATGTTAATAGCAACAAAAACAAGTAGTTCTGTATATCATTTAATATTATCATATTTGAATATAATTATAGAAATTGGTAATCAAATAATATTAGAAGATCCAATTATTGAATTAATGAATGATAATAAATTAAAAGAAAAATTATTAGTTGTTGCTGAAAGAGGGAGATTTTCTTGGCCTACATCTAAAAGGTAATGTTTTTTTTTTTTTTTTATTTTCAGACTTTGGATGCATTTATTTTTTGCTTTAATAATAAATATATATAATAATAAAATAGAAGAAAAAGAAGAAGATAGATTAATATCAGAAATTGATAATTGTTTGAATTTAGGGATTTTAATAGACACAGATCCTTTAAAGCTATTATTAAATGTCAGATAGTGAAATAAAACCAACTATTTATGGAATTATTACTCCTAATGAACCACAATTGATTAATGATAATTTTTTTGAACATCCAATATCAGGTGATTAATAAATTTAAAAAAATAAAAATTTATAGATGCAGATACAATTGTAAATATCGCATTCAGATATAATATATCTGTAAATCAATTAAAACGTATTAATAATTTAACATCTTCTGATGTAAGTTATAAATAATAAAATTCAAGTTATTATATTTAAGGAATAAGTTTTTTTTTTTTTTAAAATAGATTTGGTTTAAGAAAAATTTACTTATACCGAAAAGAGGTCAATTTAATGAACCTATATCACTTCCAAATTCAATAGAACGAACTGCAAGACAAGCAGGATCTATTGCAGCAATTTGTATAACTGCTAAATGTGATAGTCCAATTGCTAGAGCAAATATATTAGCAAGAGGGGGTGGTAATTTCTTAAAAAATATTTTTTTAAATTTTATTATTTTTTTAAATTTTATTATTTTTTTAAATTTTATTTTTTTTTTAGATTTTTATTCTACCGTAAAGGATTCGATTTGGGTTAAAAATATGAGTGAAAAATATGCAATAGAAATAAATACAGTATTATTTGCTTTATCTACTGCAAATAATAATTATATTGAAGCAGAAAAAGTAATGTATAAATAAATGATTATAATTTAGGTTCTTAAAGAATTTTAGAAAAAAAAATTTCACCATAAAACACGATTATTATTATTATTTGACCATTTATCACTTTTTTCTCTTGAAGAACGATGTGAAGATATTTCAAGAGATGATGCTGCAGTTGAAGAATCATTTTTATTAAATTTATTATGCAAACTTTCAATAAAAAAAAAACAATTACCTCTAATTGATTTGAATCCTTTAACGCAATCCATAAATTACGCATACTTCTAGAATCCATTTGTAACCCGACAATACGATTGTTTTTTTGTTTATTTCTAGAAATATTATCTAGCTGAAATGCTTCTCTAATTATTCTAATAGCTTCAGGATAATTTTCCCAACGAATAAGCCCATATAAAACTGTCTCATATGTTTTTGCATCTGGCATAACATCGTCTTTTTTCATGCAATGAAATACTTCCAATGATTTTGAAAACTAATAATCAGCAAATATAATAAAAAATTTCTTACTTCTCTATTCGCTATACATGCAGACATTAAACATGTATACACATGAGCATTTATGCTAAAACCATACTTCTTTGGTAATTGTCGAACTGCTTCAAATGCACGATTTAATTTACCAGCCCTCCCAAACATTTTGATTAATATTGTCAAAGTAAAATTAGATGGTGGTATACCAGAACTTTGCATTTGTTGCCATAATTGTTCACATAAATCAGGTCTCTAAATATTATAATAGTAATAATAAATTACCAATGCTCGAACACATCCATCCAATAATGAATTATATAATATACCATCCGGTCTAATTCCTCTTTCTCTCATAGCTGTTAATAATTGCATGGCTCTTGAAACATCTCCTTGCACACAATATCTGAAAATTTTCAAAAAACAAAAATTCTTTCACCCTTTTGCAATTGTAGAAAATGTTATTAAATCTGGTTCAGCTCCTGAAGATAACATATCTTCTAATAATCCTGCAGCTTTATCCATAGCTCCTACTCTTGCGCATGCATCTACTAATGTATTATATGTTACTGTGTTTATTGGGACATTATGACGTCTCATATCATCATTTATAGCAAGGGCTTTATCCAACTGAAAGCAAATAATTTAAAAAAAAAAAATTAAAAAAATTACTTGTTTATCTTGAGCATAGCCTTTAACAATTGTTGAATACATAATTGTATTAGGCTTAACTTTTCCAGTTTGTTTCATTTCTTGAAATAATTCAACTGCTTCATCAACTTTATTGTTATTAACTAGAGCATCAAGAATACATCCATATGTAACCTTAAAAAAATTTGAAAATATTTCAATATTACTTCTGTAGGTTCTAAATTCGGCGATTTTTGAATTTGCCAAAATATCCAACGACAGTCTTCTACACGACGACATGCACCTAAGGTTTTTATCAGAATACCACAACTTTGTAAATCGGGAATAAATAAGTTTGACCAGTCATCACGATATCTTTCAACTAATTCTATTAAAGCTTCATCAATCTAAGAATATTAATTTAAAATAATTGTACCTTGTGCTTAACACACATATCAACTAAAGCACCGAATAATCCTTCTTCTATAAAGTCTTTGGGAGAAACCTCAAAAACTTGACAACGAGAGGGTATAATAATATCCAGTATACGATTTACTATTCGGCGATCTGGTTGATTCTTTAAAATTTTAGTTAACACATGAGATATGGTAGTTGAATCCATCTGAAATTCGTTCTGCATGCACCCCTTTACCTCTATTTTCTTTTCTACTATTATGTCTATTAAGAAGTCTAATGCATCATCCAATTGACGCATTTCCACAAGCGCGAAAAGATACATTCGAACAGCCCTTTTGACTGAGGCACCCAGTGCCTCTGATGGCGGTGCGGTCTCTACACGAGTGAGACCGCTACAAGGTTTTGCGCCACTGGCGAGCGTCACATAATGTAATGCTTGGGGTAATTGACCTAGTCTGCAACACACCTAAAAAAAAGCTGCATTTATTATTGAACTTACACCCGTCGCGAGTTCATAACAATATGGTGTCGCTTCACCATATCTTTGCAGAATTTTAACTGCTCGATCGCTTGAAACTATATCATCATGTTGAGCAGATATCTGTAACAAATCAGATACTTGTTTAAGTGCCGATTTTCGGCTTGTCGCCCATCCATCTTGTGCGATAGTTGTTGTACTGTCCAATTTCGCCTCAAGAGCTTCCAGTAAACTCGCTGCCAATTGTACGTCATTATTATTACGGCATTCATTTACCGCAACCTCACAGGCTGCTTCATTGCTCACAAGATACGATGATGCATCACCGGATAATACATTTAGCGACGAAAAATCTGAATACCCTGGTGTCTTACTGACAGGGCTAGAATAAGAGAAAAGCTGTCGTTGTGCTGAACTGCAAGTTGATTTTGATCTCCAGTCATCTGAATTAATGTCGTTTGAGCCAGAAAATTGTTGTTGATATCCATAAATCTTCGCGGGATGTGGTGCATAAAGTGTTGCTGCCATGCTTGGTGATAACGCATCTACCACAGCCATTAATTTTGGTGTTGCTTCGATGAGCAGAAGAACGAACGTCTCTAAGGATCGACGGACGGCAGTATTTGTTGACTTTGTCCATTCTCGGGTGGAAAATGAAATCAACTTGTCACCAGCACTTGCATAATTGGCGAATTCGCTAACAGTATTTAGTGCAGATATGTCTCCTGCTATATCAGACTCTTTCTTCGATGTGAATATGCACTTTATTATTTTACATATCAGAGAAGGTATCCTCAAGTTTGAGCCTTCTGGTCGTGTGGCTAAGTTTTTTATTACAAGAAAATCTTCTGCAATGTCGGGTTGTGCTCTTTGACGTATATGTTTAAGAATAATCTCAAGATGGCCTATGAAAATGAAAATTGTTGAAACACACACACACACACACACACAGAAGTGATCAAAATGCATTACACCTACTACAATCTTGCAAAGTGGGTGTGCTGGCGACTTCAGAGTCTAGTAACCACCTGAGACCTTCTGCTATTTCAGCAGATGTCTTGTCTCTCAGTAAGCTAACTATGGGTAAAACATTGACCCGATTAAGCAACGATGAAAGACGCAACACGGCACATCCTTCAACAGCTAAAGAAGCTTCTCCCAATGCAGTTATCAGAGTAGATCCTAGGAAGCGGCGAATAATGTTCCATATATAATCATAATTAAGTGATTTCAGCTTGCCACAGTGTGACAGTACTCACCCTCAATTTTTTCTGCAGAAGAAATGAAACTTGAAACTGCCTGAGATTCGAGTCGTTCAAGCAAAGATTTAGTTCCTTGTAGACTTGAAATCAAGATACTGACATCACTACAATTATTCATGTCTTGTTCCTGTGATATCGACGTTAAGAAATGAGTTGCGTTGACAAACTATTGCGTTAATTAATTTGCGTTAATATTCTGAGCTTTATGTTACAATTGATGCTGCTGCACTTGGATTCTGTGTTGAAATTATTCAATCTGAAGTGGGTAAATCTGATACTAGTACGATTGAAAGCGAATGCAACCTCATGTACGAATGACGATCACAGTATGATGAGAGTATAATGATCAATGCGACCAAATTAGCAGTAATACCTGATGAAAGCTAAAACAAATTATACGCAATTCTGAAACCCTTTATTCTCACTAAGAATTTGTCATGTATATATATAGGTTTCTATATTGAAGATTGATTTTGGAGATTTATTTCTGTTGCCGCAACGAGCAGCACCCAATCTTAAGTATTCTTCCAAGGAAAAAAAAAACGATTAAAGTATCAATCTCCAAGATGGCTCCATTAATTTTCGCACGTTAAAAAATAACATTCTCTCACCGACATGCCGATTTGTGGTGGCGGTACAGTGATTGCCGCTGGCGACATCTGGCTTTGCGCATATTTTTTGACATTTGCATAATTAATAGCTCCCCACATACATCATAGTTTTGACTTGTTGCACACTTAAAATGAAATCATCTTAGTATGAGCGCGGGTCGAAGTAGTACAGGAGAACATCCAGGGACATTCGATGAGAATGATCCAATGATATATGTTGATCGAGTTACGATAAAAGAGACTCATGTTACACGATCTGTCGTACAAATGGTATGCATGTAATCCCGTACTTACAATGAACTTATAGATTGGACTTTCGGGTGAGCATCATTGTGTGGTTTAGCTGCAAGGTTGTAGAAGGTCTCACACATCTTGCAACTTTAGCTATTTCCTATTTATTCAAGGTGCGCCATAGTTTTTTTTTAACTTCAATATTGCAGGATGACTTGAGGTAATGACAAGAGCATTTTAAGACATTATCGATTCAAAATAAAATAATAAATTTTTCAGGTTATCTCCATCTCAAGTGTCTTTGCTTTTTGTTGCTCCTGCATTTCCCTGGTTTCTCAAGCCAATATTCGGTGAATAACTGCCGCACTTATTCCATAAAATTATGTGCAGCATTCTATAGCGATTCATATCCTTTATTTTGTATGCTGATTTTTTTTTTTATTAATTAATAGCAATGAGACGAAAGCCTTATTTATTATTTTTTTCGGCAATGCAAGCAGCGGGTTTTGTCATGCTTGCATATGGAGTAACTGGAGTCATTGGTGCCGTTTTATCTTTATTTGTAATAGCTTTTAGTGCGGCATTCTGTAGTGCCATAGCTGAGGTAAAGAATTTTTAATTTAAATTAATTATCGTTAGGCATTAGTTGTTGAATTAGCAGAAGGCAAAAGAAAAGATGCATCAAAAGGGGTAACAGAATTTACTATGGTCAAAGTGGGTATACAATTTTCTTATTAAAAATTATTCAGGCAGGAGGATCTTTAATTGTTGCTTATCTTTCTGGTTATTTATTGGAGGTAATATCATTTAAATATTATACATCAAAGACGTTATCAAAAAAAGCAGTTTTTTTGATGACCTCGGTATTTCCATTACTTATCACATTGGCTGCTGGATTTATGATCGATTTCACACATGTAAAAATAAATCATTAAAACTATTTTAAAGATGCCAACACGTTCCGTTCCTGAACAAATTATGGAATTAATGAGTTTTCTTCGTCAAAAATTAATTTGGGGTAAAATTTTTTTTTTAAATGTTATTTTATAGGACCTGCAATATTTATAATAGCCTTTATGTAAGCATATAGTTCAACAAAAAAATATATGTATATAAGGGGAGGCCCCGATTATGATGATGCATTATTCTTTTACTATACAAATGTTCTTAATTTTAATCCAAGCTTTATGGGAACATTACGTTTTAGTTATGGTATAGCAGCACTTGTTGGAATTTGGTTATATAAAAAATATCTTGCTGATTTATCTTATAGAAAAGTAATAATTAATTTTATTTTTATTATTTAAGATTTTATTTGCAACTATATTAATTTCACTTCCAATATATTTATGTAAGAAAAAAAAAAATATTTATAATACAATTAGCTCCTATAATATTAGTGACGGGTTTAAATATGAAAATTGGCATATCAGGTAAACTAAAAATTTAAAAAAAAAAATTGTTTAACTAATTTTTTTTTTTCTAGATAAATTATTTGTTTTGAGCGGAGGATTTATGAATGAAGCTGTTGCTGAGGTGAATTTTTTTTTCAATTTTTTTTTTCTTCAGATACAATTGATGCCTTTATTAGTACTAGTTGCATGTATATGTCCACCTGGACTTGAAGGTACCGCATATAGTACAATGTTTGCTGTACGACATTTTGGATCCGCATTGTCAAAAGGATCTTCCGCTATAACTATGTCAAGTAAATAAAAAAAAAATCGTAATATTTTTTAAGTATTGGGTATAACAGCTTCAAAATTTGACAATTTAGTTTTATATATATGGATATGTGGGACATTAAATTTGTTGCCATTTTTATTCATACAATTCGTAAGTCTAATTTATCTTAAAAAGTAATAGATTCCTACTGCTGAGATGATTGATAAAGAAAAAAATAAAAAATGGATTGATATTGGAGAAGATGAAGATGTACCGGGAATATTTGCGAGTAGAAAATCTCTTAGAAGTTTGGATTAAAAAAAAAATGTTTTCATACTAAATCCCACCATGAAATTTCATCATTATCTTTATTAGCAACACCTCTATTTATAACTCTACGTATTGAAGGATTTTCTAAAGCTGCTGCAACTCTTTCTAAAAGAAAAAAATTAATTTTTTTTTCTTTTACCTTTATCATTTAACTGTTTATTTATAGCATCTTCTGTATTATGTCGACCTACATATAATAAGTAAAATAATTAATCATACCAGGTGTTATATATATGTCAAGTTTAAAACGACAAGGTAAACATCGATGAAGTTTAGCACGAATCATTAAACCAATTAATGTAGCCTGTAAATAATTTTATATAATAATTATTACTTGAGAGCAATGAGGTATTGTTGGTGTGAAGAAAACTCGTATATAATTACAATTATTATTTACTTCAATTAAACTCGGAGATACAACAGAAAGCTGTTCTAATGTTAATGGATGTTCAGGATCAGTTAAATTTCTAATTAAATCAAAGACCTCCTAAAACACATTATCAAATTTTAAGAAAAAAAATCACCTCCGAATCAAATATGTCTTTTGCCGCCAAATGCTCAAACCTTGAAGGCTGTGGCGCATCATCATTTTCTATTAACTTTTTCGACGTTGCTTGATCAATATCTAGATAATAAATCCAATCTGATAACCAGAAATTTCTTGATTCCTCTCGATTTGCACGGCGCTCATTTTTCTTCTTAATTTCTTCTGCCGAAAGCGCGGTCGGATTCGGATTGTCCTAATCAATAAAATTATTTCTCTTCGAAGCAATTACCATTTATGGCCAAAGATAACGGCAGACGATTAAAATTTCTCGTATCATCTCATTTTGCTTGTTATTGGCATAATGCTTTGCCTGAACCGGGAGGCAAACAGCTTTAATAGTCCCGTAAATGTTTTTATTGTTTTGTGCATCGCTGGCGCTTGTATGCGTCGATTCTCGAAGACTTTTTCTTAAGAATGCAGTGTTCCCTTATGTGGTATGAATCTGTACATTTGAAACACAATCTAAGGTTGCAGCTGATACTAAAACTATGTTACCGGAACCTACACTACATGCTGAGGCAGGATTATACTATTATGCACTAATTTAAGCACTTATCAGGAAATTAGTCCCCCCGTTCTTCCTGACATTCCTGTTTTAGAAGAAACAATAAATCGTGAGATTATTCGATTGATCTATTTAAACCTCCTTTTCAGAGCTTTTGAGCGAAGCAGCCAATAGAGAATCGGCAAGTTTGAGAAAAGCAGCAGCTGAAATGTCGGGAGCCATAGATGGAATAGCCATTACGGGCCCTGGAGCAGGAGCGTATATAGATGCTGGTGCTGCGGGTGTTGCTGCCGCAGCAGCAATGACTACATCCGAGAGATTTGGTGCAGGTACGTGACAGTATAGTAATAGCTTTTTTAAGATAATAATTTGGACTTGAATTGATTTCTTGCAATAGGTGTTGGATTCACAGTCGGAGTGATATCTTTATTTTCATCTTTGCCGTTTGCATGGTTTGTAATCTCAGGAGGGTATATATATTTGTTAATATAATTTTGATTTTAGAGCTTTTCAGTTGCACAAAGGTGAATTAAAATAATTTAAGCTGAATGGCAATTATTAGCTTGTATGAGCTTAACCACAGCTTATGGATTACATGCATTAATTCTTGCAGTGAGAAAAGAAATTTATGAAAAGTAAAATAAATCAGTGGTCGCTAAATTCTGGAAATCAGCCTTCAATTGCTATCACTATTTCAATAGCTGCAGGTGTTAAATTATACTACTAATTTATATGAAAAATAATAAAATATTAAATAGTAACAGAAATATTAATAAATTATAATAATAAAAATAATTATAAAATAATATCATTTATATTAACAATTATAATTATAAATAATATATTCCATAATACGAATAATTAAAATTATATTTTGTATATAATAATAATAATTATTATTATTATTTTAAATATTAATAATAAAAATTATAATAATAACAAAAATAATAATAATAATAATAAATAATTATTATTTTAAATATCAATAATTATAGGTTGTTTTGGGGCAATAATTGGGTATATAACACCGGAGAGATGTTGGTAAAAAATTTTTTTTTTATTTTAATAATTAGGATATTTACAATTTTTTGGTTTTCATTAATAATAATAATATTATCAAGAATCTTTATTGGTAATTCAATTAAAATAAAATAAGTTGTTAAGGCCCCTTAAGCTTTGTTGCAATAATGCCAAGCCTTTCTGCTATAAATGGATTTTATGTATTTGTTATTCTTCTAGCTGGTTTATTAACAATTTTTTTAATTAAAGTTTTAAATTATCCAGTAATTATTTTTTATTTAATTTTTTTTTATTTAGAATATTAAAGGATTCTGTTCAGCTTTTATAATTAGTTTGGTTTGTTCTATTGGTGTTGTTTCAGGTATGATTAATAATTTAAATTTAATATTAACAGGTTTCAGTACATTACTCGAAATATTTAATGTTTCAGCTGCATATGGATATTTAAAATTTCTTTCAATACCAGGAACAATAATATTATCAGACAGAAGTTCATTTGAATTAACATTTTTATTATGTTTAACGACAGGATTAGGTACCTGGATTAATTTGATAAGATATAAGCAATTTGGTTTTATAGCAGCAGCAGCAGCAGCTTCGGAAAAATTATTATTAGTACAAGAAGAAGAAGAAAATAATAATGATGTATTATAATTTTACAATTAATTTTAATAAATATGAACAGTAAAAATCTAAAAATTACATTAGGCATGTGGCGTTCAAGTCGTAATTATGAGACAGTTTGGTTAGAAACGATTGCAAATAATACAGAAAATAATGAGACTACTGTTTCTTTATTTTTGAATAGATTAGCGGAATTTCCCGATGAAAAGGTTTTTTAATTAATTTTTTAAATATTTATTCAGAGTAGAACAATACAAGATTATGAAGGATGGCTTTTTAGAAATCAACAATTATCATTTAGTGAAGATTCTATGTTCCAATTAGTTGTTGGAAATAATAATAATGGTGAAAAAAAAAATCATTTATATTAAAGCTAGGTCTAATTTTTGAGATTGGTTCAGCAGAAGGGACAATTATTGGAAATATTGCAGCATTAAAATTATTAAGAAAACTTTTGCGTGAGAAAAAAAAAAAAAAAAAATTTTTTTCAGAACCTGAGCATTGTGTAAATGCTGATAAATATTTAAATATATTAATACAATTAGATGCTGATTCTTATTTAAGAGCAATGTCATTAGATAGATTTTTTTATAGAAATTATAGAAGTGCTAGGTAAGAATATTTTATATTTTTTTTTTTAAAGATTAGACGCATTATGTGTTTTAGAAATATTAGCACTATCTATACCAACTCTAGATCTTACTAGTGTTTTGTCAGTAAGTAATGATGATAATTTTTTTTTTTAATAGGGCGATCAAAGAGCATTAAACGAATATAGTGATTGGCAAATTATGCGTCAATCAAGTCATCATTCTCGTTATTTAACTCCCGCATTTATAAGTAGATGTGAATCATTGGTGAATTTCAAAAATAATTTGTTACAAAATCTTAAAAATAATAAAAAAAAATCTGGTCAAAATTCACGCAGTACAAGTAATGAATCTGTCAATCATCGAGATTCATCATTACGTGATAGTAAGCATTCAATTTATTTTAAAATTTTAATAATATATTTTTATATTTAGTTTATGAAATAAAGAATGATTATAATTGGCATCATGTTCGAGTTCCAGCTTCAATATTTGATCCTTTTAATGTATGTTATAATTATAATAAATAAAAATAATATAATATTTTATTATTATTTTTATAATTAATTAATAATAATAATAATTTAAATTATTATTATTATTATTTAATACATTCTCAAATAATTAATAAATTATTATATTTAATTTTATTATACAATTTTAATTTTTTTTTATAATAAAATTATAATTAATCATTTCAGATACAATTAAAATATAAGCGTGATAATTGTATGCGTGATGGGCATAGTATTTCATCAGATAACTTTAATGATATTTATTTTAAAATATCCTTAAGTGGAAAGTTACCATTTTCTATATCATTGATTTCGGCTTTATGGTTTGATTATAAATCAGTTATAAAAGAAGTATTTGAAAATTTTGATTTAAATTTAGAACAAAAAGAATATTTAAATAATCTTGTTTTGGGACATTGGTTATTAAAAATCATGTAAGCTTTTTATATTTAATACTTTTTAAAAGAGGTTCGCGAGATATGAAATGTCGTACAAAAATATGCCGTACTGTGCATACCGTATTAGAATCTTCATGTCCACCAAGAAGGTTAATAGATTTGATTATACATAAAAAGATACAATCAATTAATCTTGATGATGGTAGATTTTCAATATCTTGTTTTTATAATGAATATATAATTAATAATAAATCAAAGGAAGAAATAATATTTTCAGAATTTGATATTCCATGTCAAACAACAGATAATCAAATATTAATCGCAAAATTTATTCAAGTTAATGATTATGAATGTACTATTAATGTTGAAGCAAGATTACGTCCAGAACTAATCAAAATTGTTAGGTTCGTAAAAATTTATTTTTTAAATTTTTTTTTATTAGTTCCGATCTTTTGGGAGAATCAAATGATTTATTTAAATCAATATGGAATCTAATTTATATGGCAAAAACATTACAATCATATTTTAAAAATAATTCACCAAAAATAGTTGAATCAATTATTCTAAAATAATCCACAACAGTTGAAACAATTTTTTTAAAAACCACAAACATTTAAAATGTTCAAGATTACGAAAGTTTTAATATCGTTAATATGTTGTATTTCAGCAACAAGAATGCCTCAAGATTTCGCTTCTCAACTTCGAGCGGGTAAAGATAAATTAAGAAAAACTGCAAAGCAAGAAAGAAGCTCAGGAGCTGATACTAAGGAATCCTATGATTCTGTGATTAAATCACTTTTGAATTCTCCATTATTAAAGACGGAAGATGAATCAACTCAGTCTCAAATTGATTCGAATGAAGCAGAAAGTGCGAGTGATTCTTCTTGGGCTGATGAACCAATGGAATCACAACAACCCAAAAGTTTTCGTCCAGCACAACCACCACCCAGACCACCATTACCAAAACAACTATTACAACAAAAAAGACCATTACCACAATCACAGCCATTACGACCAAATCAAGGCCCACCACCAATACCACCATTATCATCACGGCCGTTACGACCAAGTCGAAGAGCACCACTACCACCACTACGACCATTACCACCAAGACGAACACCACCACCATTACCACAACAACCACCAGCTCTTTCCTCTGATCTACTTCGGGAAGAAGCACCACTATCATCAGATATAGTTACAGATAAAATTACACAAGAAAAATTACCGAGTAAAAAAAAAAAGATAAGACCGTTCAAAAATCTTAGAAAATTCTTTAATCGTTTAATAAATAAAAAATATTAGAATAGGATAAATAGTTTTTTTTGAAACTAGATTAATAGTTGTGCATTTCGCTTAAAAAAATTTGTGCGAGGTAGTAAAATGAATTCCTCTAATGAACGCCAAAACTCATGCTAATTATTATAAATATATAATTAAAAAATTTTACCTTCACAGGACCATCATAATGTCGTTGATTACGTGAAAGTCGCATAACCTGTAATATTTTTTTTTTTAAAATTTCTTACTTGAATACTCCATTGTAATACTTGTGTAGGAACATTCATTTCAGTAAACGAAAAATAAAATCCTCTAAAAAAATTTTTAAATTATTTAATTAAAGATTACTTGATTGATTTAAATATATCTTGAATTTTTTCAAATGGCCAGCCACGAAATTGCCATTCTGGTCCAGCTACAACAATAGCAACTACTGCAGCCCATTCATTACTTTCAAATTTAGATGCTCGAGATGATTCAACAACACGAAATTTGACTTGTTTATTTTTTATATTACGTCCAATTTTCATTACTCCTTGACCTATATAAAGTAAGCATAATTTTTTTACCATTTCACCTTCATTTATAGTAGCTCCTGTTGAGGATATAAAGGTCCCATTTTGAAGAAATTCTATTATATTTGTATCATTCAATAATGCATTAAATGCAGTTGGTACAAGTATAATGGGACGTTGATTTGAAGCCAATACTTCTTCTAATAAACTAGCACGTCTTTTTTTTAAACCTGCAAAATATAATTTTTTTTCTAATTTATTTTCACCTGATATAGAAATAGTTGTAATAGGATTTTTTTTTTTTGTTTGTAATTTTATTTCTGATTTAATTAAGTTGTTTCCTATTATATAAAAATAATTTAACATTGATTTTACCAGAATAATTTTTTTCGTCTTTTTGAGGTTTGGATTCTATAGAAGCTAATTCCTTTATTGCCGTAGAATAAGCTGCAAGTATGGCAGCTGTTTGTAGGCCTCTATATGGCCATCCAATATCATCTGATTCATTCGTAGGAGCTTGTTTAGTAATTTCTTCTGCGACATCACTAATTGCACGTGTATCATCATTTGTGAATATTTTAAGTGCACGCCAAACTCCACGGGATGTTTCTAATGAAACTAATCCATGTATGTGAAGGGGTAATGGACCGTCGGTAAAATTGCGCATAGGTATGGAACGAGTCGAACGAGAAAACCATTTGTTTAAATCAGATTCAGATTGTGTTCGAATAAATTTATTCCCTCTTCTTTTGAGATCAACATCATTACTTAGTAATGAAGAAAAGGAAGATGATGGCAATCGTTTTTTTGGTGTATCTACTGTTGGCAAAATGATAGGTCGTGGGGTTGTTGCCATCCTACATGCAACAGTATTGCATGCAGGATCTGATGTCGTCAATTAATAATGAAACAACTCTTAATAAATTACTTTTTCAACAAGAACTTAATGAATCAAATTTAAAACTTCCTGAAGATCCCTTTGAATGGAGAGAACAAGGAAATTTTTATTTTAAGAATAATAATTATGAAGAAGCTATTGAATCTTGGTTAAGAAGCATAAAGGATACTCTTAAACTTTCTGTTCGAACGCCAAGCAAAGCTTTATTTGAAAATATTTTATCATGTCGTTTGAATCTTGCAATGGGATATTTACGAATGGATGATTTTGTTGAAGCTAAAGGACAAGCTGAATTTGTTTTAGAACAGCGACCAAAGAATGTCAAAGCTTTAATGAGATATGCACAAGCTTTGGAAAACTTGCAGGTAAGATTTTTCTTATAATTATTCATTTAAACTAGGAATGGGATAGTTGTGATAAAATTCTTAATCAATTACAAGTTATTATTTTTGAACAAAAGCATATTAATGATGAAAGTAATAACAATTATAAAAATTCTGATAATCAAAATTTTGAAAATCAAAATTTTGAAAATCAAAATTTTGAAAATTCTGAAAATAAAATATGTGATAATGAAAATATTGAAATCTCGAATGAAGATGATTATGAAAGTATTATAAATATGTGTGGATTGTCAATTGATTTAATTAGTAAATTTATTTTTACAACGAAAAAAAGAATAAATTCTTCTAGAATAATATATCGCAAAAAAGAAAAAAAATTATATAAAAATATAGGAGAAATTTTAACGAACAAAGATAATAAAGAAGATAATAAAGAAGATAATTTATGTGATATTGAAGATATAAAAAAACAAAATGAAAAAAATAATGAATTTTCATTAGAAAGTATACTTAATAAAGATTTGAGTAATATAGTACAATGGCAATATAAAGAAAAAGGCTCTAATAATTTAAAATTAAATAGTAAATTAAATAAATCAATTTTAGGTGCTGTCCCAATAATAAAAGATTCAATAGAAATTGAATCAGGAGATGTTGATAATCCAAATACATTTATATGGAAAACAAATTATACATCATTATTATTAAAAAATGATAAAAGGCCATTAATTCTATCTTTACCATTTTCATTATGTTGGATTATAGATTTAGCTCTGAGAGGTCAAAAAAAAAAATCTAAAACTTATTTCAATAATAATAATAATAATAATAATAATAATATATAAAAAAAAATTAACTATACATGTAATAGGTTCAAGAGGTGATATTGAAATGGAAAGTCAATGGACGGGAGTTTTAAGAAGATTAAAAGAAATAAAAATTTTAGAAATTATTTTTATTGGGTTTTTAGATAAAGATGATCGTTGGTCAAATGGATTAAATGAAGGTATCATATCACAACCATTGTCAAAAACAAATGGATTAAAAGATGATAAAAAATTAATTTTAAGATTGTTTAAAGGTTTATATCAACTTTTTTTAAATGTATGTTTTTTTATAATTTAAATTTTCTTCTTAGAGAAATCCAACAGTATTATCTGATGTATCGCATCCTTATCATCCTGATTTAATTTTAATTCCTGAACCACGTTTATCATTATACTTTGATTCTTGGGTTCCTGTATTTGATATATTATTACACAAATCAATTGTAAGCAAAAAAAAATAAGTATATGATATTTAGCCAGTTATTTTAACCGGATATTCAGCTGTAGATTTTCAAACACATGATGCAGAAAATTTACCTATTTTATTAAAATATTTAAATGCAAAATGGGCAATACCTTTACAACCAAATCCTTATTCTATACGTATATTACCTGAACCAGAATGTCCTCCTATGAAATTGTGGTCACCACCGGATCATAAAGAAGAATATTTTAAAGGTATTAGCGCTAAACATGCGGGTGAGTTTTGTATATATTAAAATTTTTTAAAATTTCAGTTATTGGATGTTTTGTGGGAAGAACAAATGATAAAGATGAATTATTATCAGAAATAGAAATTCAATTATTAAAACAAGAATTACGTTTAAAATGTGATGTTAATAATGAAGCAATTGCTGTTTGAATGTTATCAGCTCGTTAATTAAAAATATAATAATTATTTTTTTTAATTTTTTAGAAAGACCTTTTTTGAAAAAATTTTTAATCATCATTTAATAAATCAATAAAAGGTTTAGATAATTTAGGGGGTGGTTCTAATTTTGGTATTGATTGATTATTTTCAAATTTTGTTTCAAATTTTTCTTTAATATTAAATTGATTAATTGATTTATCTTCAATAATTTTTTTTTGTGAATTATGAAAATTAATTAAACATTCATGTTTCTAATTTTTTATAATTTTTAAATTGACTTACAGTTTCTTTTTTATTATTCGATGAATTTGATTTGATTAATGATTTATTGAATTGATTATCTCTAAAATTAATTTAAATGTAAATTGTTTTTTTTTACTTTATTTTTGATATATTTCCAATATCAAATGCAGGAGATTCCTGGAAATATATTTTTCTTTTTTTTTTTCTTACTTCTGCATGCTTCATCAAATATTTTTCTTGAGGATCACGTGGTGGAAATTCATAACCTTTTAAATTATAAATTTTTTTTAGTTCTACCTTTTTTTCTTAAATGTCGATAGATATTTAAAATCTCTGGTACCGTTTCTTCATTCATCATAAATGCATCTTTAAAATAATTCAAGTATAAAATTACCTGCCCATAATTGAATTAAAAAAAGAACTTTTTTATGACATCTCTAGAAGAAAATACATATATAACATTCCTACTCTAACTAGAGCATCTGAAGTTTTGGGAAGTATTTCTAATTTTCTGAAATTAAATAGAAAAAAAAAAAAAAAATACTTCTTGTTTGATTTCATAAATGATTTAACTGTTGAACCAATTGATCCAACAAAAGTTTGTTCATCCATTGATGTCTAAAAAAATTTAAAAAAAATTTTTTTTCTTACTAATTTTAAAAGTCGTGTCATTGATTTTAAAAATGTGCGTCCTATATATTTTGCAAAATCAAGTCCAGAATTACGAACTATAAATTCGACTAACTAAAAACTAGAATTATAATATATTAAGGGTTGATTACCTCTAACGATTTATATAAACCATTTCTACGATGAAATCGTTCATAAAGGGCACTTAATATTGATTGACAAGCTAAACCACCTTTAAATGAAATTTCATCAATTAATAATAAACTTTTACTATAATCGAGACTACCGGATTCTTCAACTATAATATTGACTAAATCTCTCAAACGTTTTGCAGTTGGATGTTCACTAAATCCTGCGCCAAATTCACTACTAAATCCTTCATGCATTGTACCTATATTCCTGATAACTAAAAAAATGACAATTGAAAAAGTTGCATTAATAATTGTTGATTTATCGGAAGATCAAGTTTCGCCAAGTATGATTTACTTTACTTATACATTCATCAGATGGGACGCGTATTTTCAAAAACTGGGACACTATCCTTAAAATTGGATCAGAATTATCTGAAAATTTAACTTTTGATTGTCGTTTATGGCTCTCTAAAGAAAGTAATTCAACATTGGGACAAATTTATCCAGGTTACTCATTTTTTATTATTTATTTTTTTAAAGGTGAACATCTTGCAAATACACCGGGAGCTGAAAGAGCAAAAGAATTAAAAAATTTGAAAGCTACATTTATACCAAAAAAACAATACTCGGCTTTTTTCGAGACAGAATTATTAAGGTAAAATAATATATTCTAAAAATTTAAAATGTTTTTTAGTAAATTGAAAGAACAAAAGATTACAGCTATATTACTTTGTGGATTACAAACAGATTATAGTCTTTTGGCTACTGCATTAGATGCTTTTTATGCAGGAATTAAAGTCTTTATTATACAAGTAATTATTTTTTTTTTTTATTTTTTTTTAAATTTTTTTTTTTATTTTTTTTAGGATGCTTGTGGGACTATGACGGGACCAGCGGGACATAAAAAAGGTGTTAATGATATTTTAAGATTTCTTGGTTCTTATGCAAGAGCTATATCTACTGAACAAGCATTGCAATTAATCAAAACTGGTATAATAAATGCTAGACCAGAATAAAATTTCTAAATTTATTAATTATTTTACATCTTCAATATTTTACAAAACTTCATTTGTATAAAATTTCCAAAATTTCTAATTAATTTTAATATTTTTTGAATCTTTACTTATTTTATTCTCATTTATAATTTGTTGAAGCATCTTTTGAGAAAATTTTAAACTCACCCGAATAATTATAAAATGCATCTATAGCAAATAATAATCTGTATTCCAGTTAATAATAATTTCTTAATATACAGCTTTTTATAATTCTAATAAGGTAAAATAAATTTTTAATTTTAAAAAATTATTTTGATATTATTAGAATTATAAAAACCTGAATATTTTTGGGACAAATATACAATCAATTTATTTAAAATTATAACCTTCAGAATTAGCAATAAATAATTCTTAAAAAGATTTTCATTTTTTTAAAACTTGCCAGGAAATTTTTTTAAAGATGATTTTTCATAATTATAAAACCCGACAAACAAAAATTAAATTTTTTAGAAAAATTTTTGCTATTTTTTGCAAAATTAATATTTTTTATTAAATATTTATAAAAATTTTTTCATTAAATTCTTTAGACATATATATTTTTTTTGTTGACATTATTTTTGTTAACATAAAAATAATTGATATTCCTATTTAAATTTATTTTTCTATTTTACGTTACTATCTTCTGCATTTCATCATATAATACTAAAACTATTGCACCACCAGTTCCTCTTAAAATATTTGAAAAACATCCTTTAAAATATGCAGTTGCACCTTCTTTTATCTAAAAAAAAAATTAAAAAAATTAAAAAAAATTAAAAAAAAAAAAAAAAAAAATTAAAAAAATTAAAAAAAAAAAAAAAAAAAATTAAAAAAATTAAAGATTAAAAAAATTTTTTTTTTACTTACAAATATTTTACGCCAACAATCTAATGATGATTTATATAATATTTCACTACGACCAGCTTGCATCATTAATCGTCTCCTGAAAAAAAAAATTTTTTTAATTTTTAATTTTTACCTGACTGTATCAAACGGATAAGCAATTATTCCAGCTAAAGTTTCAACCGAGAATCCAATACTAAACGTAACAAATGGATTTGTCTTTCGAGTATCTTCATATAAGAGTGCTTTTGCTGTATCATAAAAACCAAAGAATGCTGCTCTATATACAATAATTCCAGCTACAGAAACACCGAAACCGTAATAAATGCCACGTATTCCATTCTATAAATATATATTTAAATTTAAATACCTCTTGACAAGTTTTGGACATGCAATTAATTAGGCCTGTATATTGCCTTTCAGAAGATAATTTCCCAACATCAGCACCTAATCGGGTTCTTGCAAAATCAAGCGGGTAAACAACACATAATGAAGTTGCCCCTGTGAAAGATAAGCGAATTTTTCTCATACCTGCAGCACCACCAGCTGCCAACATGCCAGCAAAGAATTTCCAAAAATCAGTATTTTTATCATGTCTCACAAAAAGTCTCTGATATCTGAATGCTGTGACTAATCAAATTTAAGGCTAACCGTTCCTTCAAGGCAAAATTTAAGGCCTGAGTGGGGAAGTAACGTATAATGTTTGCCCAGTTCCCTGCAAAAGATGTTAAAAAAAAAAACAGTCTCAGTATGCTACCTCTCCAGTAGGACACAAACCCTTGTTCACGATATACACGAAAAAGACAATCAGTAAAACCATCATAACGTTTTACACCCGCTGTATGTGCGCCTATTTGTGTTGAAGCATCCTGACATTGTAGCAATAATTTCACACGTTCAAGTGGTGCAACAACTGTTTTTGACACACCACCTGCAATTCCTCCGAGCATAAAATCTCGGAGAAAATTATCACCCGTAGGTGGTGGTGGTGGTGGTGGTGAAATGCAAATATTTGCTGCTGCTGCTGCTGCTTTTATATAGCGCTGAGACAACAGTCACAAGAATACAATTTTGAGGACATGCACTTATTTGATTTTCAAAAAAGGTTATGAAGGTAAGTGTGCAGACTCAGAGGAGAACGACTCGCTTGAGCTAGAAGAAACGGACGATAATTCGTCGTCCTCTTCCCCGATAGAGGAGGATGAGCCATTATTCCACGAGCAATCAAGAGGAGGCTGCTCCATCTTAGCATAGAAACCATGCTTTTCTTCCCCAGCTACTTGTTGCGAATTGGTCATCCGCAATTCTGAATTTTGTGTTTGCGGCGTTGATAACGGTGAGTCTCCACTGGGTGGTATTCTAGCACTTGCTGGTCGTCCATCTGCTACAACAGGTGGACTAATTTTGATTTCAACCGATTGCTTTTGCACTTTCAAGGGTGATGAGATGGTAGGAGCAGGAGTTGTAGATAATGAGATTGCATGGTGCTGTTGCTGTAAATCTTTCTTAGATTTTGCTCTTATTTGCTTCAATAATCGTTTAGCGATTTTTTTACGCTTTGCATTCAATTTCCGAACACTCTCGTCCGAGACGTTCGCTGTTTCTGACGTATTTATAATTGTTGCACTCTCAGCATCTTTGCTACGGTAAGCTGTTGTTGGGGGTTGTGAAGTCCCGGCTCCTACTATATTACGCAAAATTTTGTTGATCGTCAAGTTAGAAGATGTAGTTTTTCCCAAAGATTGAATTTTCTGCTTAAGCATAGATTCGGCTGTTGCTCCGGAAATGTCAGTTGCGCGACATGTAACCCCTATTTCATAATTATAACAGTATTAAAACAAACCTTTAGCGACGAGATTGTCAGCAACTTTGAACTGCCCATAATAAATTGCATACATTAAAGGCGTGCGACCGGCTACATCGCAGATGTCTAGTTCTGTTGCATTTGCTGAGAGAAAGTCTTAAAACAATTTAGAGAATGTATTTACCTCGTTCAATTAGAGCCACCGCCACTTTATCATTGCGTGACGCTATAGCTGTCATTAATGGAGTCATCTTTTGAGAAAGATTATAAAGTTGCATCTGCCTACCCCATCGCTATTTTTTATCGTTATATCAGCTTTGTAATTCAATAGAATTTCTACAACATCTTTCTAAATTTTTTTGTATGTTGAAAAGGAGCAGCTAAACTTACTCTATTTTCCTCGACTGCGATGTGCAAAGGTGTTTTTTTCTGAAATCCACCCTGTATATTGGGTTCGGCACCATGCAATAATAAACACTCCATTGTTTGACGATGACCCTCACTTGCCGCCAAATGAAGTGCAGCTAGCCCTTCAGTATTGATTGCATTGGGACACGCACCTATGATCAATTGGAAAAAAAGGATAATTAAAGCTTACCATAGCCTAAAAGTGTCTGCAAAACAAGCACTTTATTTAATCGCGCCGCTTGTATCAACGGTAAAGACCACATGCCGCTTGATTCTCGCTCCAGAAGATCAGGATATAAGCTCACTAGAAATCCAATTGTCTCTATATCATCTTGCAGTATTGATGCTGCCAAAATTTCTGATAGAACCCATCGAGTTTCTTTTGTAGATCCAGCACCTTTGAGCACGAAAAGCAATAACATTTCTGAGAAAGTAAAACAAACAAAGTTATTATACCTGGACGTTTTCTGTATGCTAACATTGCAGGTGTAACATTTCTGTTACTGAATGGATCTCGACAATGAGGATCGGCTCCATGATCAAGTAATGCGGCAACGCAATGCCAAGAGTCGAGTTCACAGCCGAGAAATAAGGGGGATTTGTAGCCCAGCCGTGTGAGTCCTCGTTGTGGTAGTTTTTTTTGATGAGGTCGCCGAGATAGTTCTATTCCGGGTGGAATCACATTTGGTGGTAAAGTTCGAACATTGATACATGCACCATGTCGAACAAGGGTTTCAAGCATCTCAACATTATCATTCTGAACAATAAAGAGACATTATCATGAGAACTAATCATCTTAACATTAACATTAAAAATACTTAGAGAGTCATCCTTAAATTGTCATTCTTAATAGTCTCAATATATATCATATTTAATATTCACTTGAGTCATCCTACTTTAACTGCCGCATTAACAGGACACTTTATCGAATAAAGATCAGGTGCGTCTACTTGAGCTCCAGCTTCCAAGAGCAAATCCACAATAGCCTTATAACTTTCACGTGAACCTCTATCTGCATGTATTTCGTCAACCGATCGATGACACGGACAAGCACAAGTGACGTTATCACTTCCCAAACGACACAAACCGTCGTCTGTGATCAGTTCAGCACAGGTCATTCCATGCGAACCATGATCTTCAAATACGTTCTGTGCCTCTGCTGCTGTGTCTTCTAAGTTTTCTTCTAAGACGACATGTTCAATGGAGAAGTCTATGATGTCACTCGTAGGTGTAACTGGCTCGCTGCTAATTTTATTCCTCTCAGTAATTGAAGAGGAGGAAGAAGGAGAAGAAGAGGAATAAGAAGAGGAGGAAGAAGATGAAGATGAAAGAGAGGATGGAGGGACTGCAACATCATTGCAGTAGGATTTGTTCTCTGTTGGCAACAACTCTACAGCACTTGGTTCAACGGGTTCTTTTTCCTGTGCTGCTGCTGTTGATTCAGGTAAACAGTTTGACACCGCAATATAGAGAGGTGTCGCGAAATTGTAACCCCAAACATCACAATAAGCACCTCTCTGCAATAGGTACCTAACTATTGGAAGAATGCCTAATCTAATGGCAATAGGCAAGGGATAAGTCCATCTTGTATAGTTAGCTTGTTTAACATAGGTCACCTCATCAGGATCGGATGCGGCGATGACGTTTGTCGACGCCGCCTTTGATTGTTGTTGCGTTGAAGACTTCAAAATTGTTTGATCTGTGTTCTCTGTTGCTGTGTTTTCTTTGACAGAGTCACGCGCTTGCGTTTTCGTAGTGTCAATAGGTGTTATAATAGGCGGTATGTTGGGTTGGACCATAAACGTGACATCATCGGGGACGGGTGTAACACGTGATGTTGCGATTTGTGATGACTCTGCTTCGTTGAGAGTAGGCGGTGCAGTCTCAAGTGAAGATTTACTTATCGTGGGATACGGTGGGACACCTTGGTAGGAACAACAGCCACATATTATTCGACTCTGATCGGAATTAGCCAAACAGGAAGAAGTCCCGCCGACCAATTTATTTGGCGACGACGGCAAAACTGACTGATCTTTAGCTACCGACTTAGATGTATTACCACTTTGTCTCCGACCAAGGAGAAGCCACATCGCCTTCTCATGCCCGTCACCATCATCAACAATTGCTACTGAACATGGAGCATTGACAAGTATCGTGCTCCAACGACTGCGTACAAGTCGATTAAGCACTCGATGTTTGTTCTCGCCTTCATCGATGTTTTGAAACCACTGATTGGAGAGACCATTGAGTAAAATGAATCAAAAAACAAACATTCAATTTGTGCGTAATGACAGTCAAGGTAATTTGCAGCTTACCTTTGATTCGAATTGCATCAGTGCGGCCTCTACAGCGGCTACGGTCCCCTCGTTGACGATTGCATCCACGAAATTCCGATGCTCGGCCTCTAAGCCCAGCCGTCTTAAAAGGGTGTGTGAAGCCAAGCTGCCAGAAATGCCCAGCTTTGGTGGTCTACCCAGATGTATGGCACGCTCAGCCAAAAAACGAGAGACTGCGTCCAAATGAGGTAGAGTTATTTGCGTACAGCTGCAAGAAAGCTGGTGAAACCGTGGCCATCGCTCTTTCGAAAGCAAATCAGTAGAGCTGAATGGTGCTCCGGTCAGATCGCGAGATCTGGCACATCGCAAACTCAATACTTCCAGGTGTGGAAGCGGTGTTGATAAAAGAGTCTCGAGAGATTTGTCAGAAAGAGCGTAGCAATAGTCAAATATAAGTGACCGAACTTGACGACACAAACGTTTATCCTCAAAATTGATGAGGGCTTTAGGAAAGCTGTCAGTTAGGAGACAGCAACGGGAAAAATTCATCTGTGAAAAGCTGGAATTTGTCAGGAAGCCCCCGAGTTTGGGTAGAATATCATTGATGATTTCAGGCTCAGTAAAAGTGCAACAGAAATCAAAATTGATTGATGATACTGAGTATTTCACACCATAATAAAGACTCAAACAAGCTCGTCTCAATCTAGTAATAGACTTGAGATCTAGAAAGCCGGAAACGCAATGCGGTAATATGATTGCCCACATTTCTCCTTGACGTTCTAACAAGGCTGCAGGATCCAGTTGAACACTTTTTTGCATCACTCGCATAATGCATATACCGCGTTCATATGCTCTAGATTGGAATGGTCTACGACGGCCACCCCGACGACCCATGGCAGACCTATGCGCCGGAATGCAGATCGGAGGCTTTGAGCTAGGACCTGACCCGACTGCCCCTTGTTCATTTACAACCGGAATGTTCGACCGTACAGGCTTTGCAGCCCTCCTCTGCCCTCTTGCATTTGCTATAAATGTAGCCTGCTGGAGTGGAGTGAATAACGAAGCATACTGCGCCAGGACTTTTTCATCCTCGGAGGATGAAGAATCAGTGCCAGAAGATGCACTTGTTATGTCAGTTCGCGACATATAATTTGAGGCACCATGCTCACTCTCAGCATCTGCAATACCACGACGCCTATGAGATCGCACGGCGCAGGGGGCTAATGACTCTGTTTTATTATTTGACTGCAAGCATTTACGATCTCGTTCGAGAGCAGAACAAATCTCGTTACAGATAGTAAAATCTGAGTCTGCCGCGCTTTCCGACGCAACAGGAGACTGCTGATCTTTGGTGAGAGCCATGATATTCAAAAACCGAATAACTGAAACTCAATTGACCCTGCTTGGACGATAAAGAGCCGTCTCTAAAGCCTCAGCGATTTCTTACTTTCCTGGTTTTTCTACTCCACTGCTGCAGCACAGCAGGTGCATCCTGCCTCGGCGAACTTCGCCTCAAGCCGCCCGAGTTTGAAGCGTTTATTTGTCGGCAGCTGTTGGTCGGTCTGTTTGGACTCATGCACTGTCAATGCATGCGGCAAACAGGAGAACTAGTTGCAAGCTTGCACATAAATGAAAGAATCAGAGAATGCAATGATATTTAAGAGTTTGAAAAATCTAAAAGCAAACATGATTGCAGCTTTTATCACAGTTCTAATGAAGTGCGCTGCAGAGGCGTACGTATTCAGCCAGAATCCAGTGTGCGAAAAGTACACGAACGGTTCTTTAAGTTGTCATGATATCTTATCTGGTGTCCTTACTCTTCGCAATGAGGAGGTGAAATAGTAACGAAAAAAAATGAGCATAAAACTCATCATTTTGTTTACACATCACATGACATACACTATGATTGCTTATAGTATTCCTATTTTCTACTTTAGACTATGACGGTTGCCGTTGAAACTAATGATATGGCAAATTCATATACAAAGGACTTAACCCTCACTGTCGAGAAGAGTCCAGTTATGTTTGTTTATGATCTTAAATATGAAATGGTGCGAAAAAATGGCGCCATCGAACACATTCGTTACGCAGGATGTTTTTAGTGACTTTAATGAGGACGTATACCAATTTACCTATAAAGAAACCGGAGTCGACACTGCACACTTTTGTTATGTGACGGACCTGGAACGCTGCCATACTACAGGAAGTACGTGCATGCAAGCTGTATGCAACCAACACAGGCGGCACTTCATATGCTCCAAATGGCGCACCTATTCCATGGGCGTCTGGCAAATGCTGTTGGTGTGGAGATTCAACAATTCTCAGCTATCAAGGAGAAACAGGACGGAAGGGGCTCTTGAGATGCGGGGCTTTTGGTATGCTATTTTTGAGATTCAACTATTTACAGATGCGTTTATGGGAAAATCCGTTTGGGTTATTAAGACTTGCCCTCGAGTCTCTGGTCCTTGGTACAGTGGGTTTACTGCCGGAGCATGGCGTGTAAGTCAGCGAGCTTATTGACTTTACTTAGTGGGACTTCACTGTGAGAGTACAGCTGCAGTGGTATGGTATGTAATTACAGCAGCAGTAAAAATCTCCTTAACTTCACCAGATCCCTCAATAGAGGACGATCCTCGTTTGGATGGCCTCTTTACTCCAGCAGCTATCAGCTCAGAGTTTCAGTGCTTTCAGGATTATTTTATTGAAAGTCAGCAGAAGCCTCGTAATAGCACCGCTAGAACAAAAACGATTGAGGTTTCGGAAATTGAGATGCGTGATATGGCTTTACAGCAGTGTGTTCGTCGACGTGCTAGACAAGGTGGAACACGATTCATGGAATATTTTTTGAATGTCTCGAATCCTGAAGTATACGATGGTACACTATACTTGCTTTTAATTGTGTTTAGATAAGTTTCAAGTACTAATACGGCTAGTTGGGAGTAACACTCAGACTGCAGCGGTAAATTTAGTAGTGTATTTTTTTTAAACAAGTTTTGTAACAGCTCCCGCCCCCACTAAATGACAAAATATTGATGATACCCACGTATCCAGCGGATAATCCGATTGTAAATCAATCGAATATATCAGTAAGACATCAACTTACTTTTTTTATTATATTTTAAGAATGGCTGTGGATTAGAACAAAAAAAAAATGGATCTAAATTGAAAAACAAAGGGTTCACTTCTTTAAAAACTCTTCTGACAAATTCCTCATTGTCTCGCCTTGTGGCAGAAAGAAGACAAAATTTAACAAACATACCGCCTTGTCTCTCATACTCAATGTTATTGCCAAAAGAAACGGTTGACTTGTCTGGTACTCAATGTAACGTTGTTGGGACATCAATACGAAAGTGGGCGGACATGGATGGACAATTTTGCTCGCATCGATCTGGATCATGTATGGGAAGTCAACTAGGCACTTTAAGGAGAGTTAGTTGAAGGAAATAATGTCAAATTGCCAATTATTTGAATCAGGAAGATGAATTGAGAATAAAAAAGGGGCTGCCACCAAGATTTATGGTCTGTTGTAATAATTAAATTCATTATTTTTCCAAATTTACTATATTTTCATTAGCTGACACGAGATAGTATACCCGGTGGTTTTTCTGAGGACCCACGAATATTTTCATTTAAAAATAAGCAAATTGAGAAATCACAGCAAAAAAAAAAAAATTATCATCTTGCGTGGCTAGTAAGGTTAATAATCTCAATTGATTATTTAAGTATACTAAAGAGCATGTAACGTCTCTAGAAGTTCAATTAAACGCAAAAAAGATAACGTATGCTTAACTTTGTATTAAATTTGTTATAGACGCTTGCAATCCAGAGTCATGGGTTCTTTTGGAAGCATAAGGTATAATATGCGTTATCTATGTCTCTAGAGCACAAGAAGAGTGTCGGCCCTTCGCAGTCCGTGGTTGTGGACTTGAAATTGATTGCATTAATCAAGGTGCAATTTAAATACAAAGTCCATCACAAAATTAGGCAATGACATCTCACGATTTCTGATCTCTATTCCATATTGTGTTAATGCAACTACTGCAGAAATAACGAATGCAGTATGTTATCATAAATAGCCACAATCTATGTATCGTTTGATTAGAAGTCTAACATGTTTCTTTAATTAGTTTTGATAAGCATATAAAGCAATCTGTAGAGAATCTATTTCTTCTTACTAGGTAAAGCCGATAAGCCCTGTTGGTGTTTTAGTCGAAGCAAATTCATTTAAAGCTGCACAATTCATAATTGAAGTGATAAATCCAGACGGAGGTTTTTTTACTTGCAAGGTCTGCCATTCCATCATTTAAAAAAAATCAGGCAGTATTACAAGATAGCAATGGTCGCCGATTAGATCAGACTCTTTTTAACATAAGTTTCATGAATCTTCATGTAGGTCATACTTTGCACGCGTATTATTTGCGCAAAATGTTAGATGCATTGAGGAAATCGTTACATTTCACAGCTCGCTACTTTTAAAAATTTTTCTATTTGTAGCACGAATACCAGGGGTACAAGAGAGCTGTTTGGCTCCCGAATGTAAATCTATCAATAATTGATTATGAGGTAAGATTTAATTCATAAAATGATATACAGGGAAATGTTATAAGTTTCACTTCTTTATTGGAGGGTTTAACATCACCAATTAAAGTTGCATCATTAAATATTGGAACAACTTGTGATTGTTCATTATTTAATGCATTATGTATATTCAGTAATTGTAAGATTAAATTCAATTATTAATCTTAATAGTTTTTAGTTGCGTTGGAAAAATAAAAATGATTGTTATTTCTATTGGTGGCATACTATTGACCGCTATAATGACATACGTGTTTGGACCTGCTATGATTTTTTGCTTAAGATTTTGTGGAAGACGATTGATTTCTATTCGACAGCGACAAAAGAAATATATAACAAACGAATCAATGACAACAAATGAAAAAGTTGATAATATAGTGTCCTAAATTTTGCTAAGATTTTATTTGCATATATTCTATAAACAAAATTAGTTAAATATTGCTACTGACTTTTTTTACATAAATTTCGACATCCAATTACTTCAAGCATTTGTGTAGTATTCCATTTCATTAATCTTCTAATGAATTTAATTTGAAATAATTCACGAACTATTATTGATTACCTTGATGGCTGTGCAGGATTAGTTATATCATTAAAAGCTGGTAATGTCTGACAACATGCTTCACAAGAATCTGTCCGACATATACGCTTTTCTTCATCAGTAGCTCGATTAGGCATCCAGCTTTGACATTTGTCATGAAATGGCAAATGTTTTATACATTGACTTAAACTCAATGTCCATGCTTCTCGAGTAGCATGTGTAAAAGCTTCATTCATATTACACCGTGATATGCAAAGGTGACGTTCTCGAAGAGATAATAAAGATCCATGATAATCACAGCCTGAATCAAATTTGAATAGATTTTCAAAGTTAATGTTTTAGCTGATAACATTGCCCTACATAATTATTAACTTACAAATTGAGCAGAAATTATTAACACATTTCGTTACTGCTACTGAATAGCCTTTAAACATTTTAGAACATAATTGCTGCCGTTCAAGAAAACTTTCAGCGACATAACACTTAGCCCATGAGACTTGATCGACATTGAAGGTTTGCATAAATTGCAAAGCAGCATTTTTAGATTCCCAGAAAAGAGACGCTGATTGTGCCTCGGCTGCTTTCATTATCTCAATCGGGCCAACTCGAAAGTCGTCGAATAAAGCATTAGGACATCCGTTTGTTGCCAATCCAACTCTTAATTCCGTAAAAGGCAGATCGTCGTATGCTACTATATCATGTATAGGTCCAAAACTGACATTCACAGGATCTGCAGATCCATCAGCTGGAGCTATTCTGACTTTAATAATAAATATTTAAAAACTTTTTTTCTCCTTTAATTGCCAACCTTTAATGAGCGGTCCATTGAATGAAATAGCCACCGACATCCATCTATTGAACCATGATTGGGACTCAAAAACTGAATTTTGAGAAATCTGATCTCTCGTCTTGACAATCAGAAATTTTACCTTCGAATATTTATTACCATACTTCTTCCATAGATTCAAAGAAGAAGGCCCAATGTCAAGATAAGTAAAATCATTCTCATTTTTATATCTAAGAGTGAAAAATTTTTTTTCTGGAATAATCACCTTAATATTCCACCTAATCCACCTGATAAACATTTTGCCAGAAAATCAAATCTCAAAAGCCCATGTCGACAGCTATGAAATTTCTTAATGATTGCCATAGTAGCTGGACCAAGGGACTTGGCAATAATTGGGCTTGATTGTTGTATCACTCTATCTCTACCACCTTATATTAATTTATTATTTCTTGAATGATGCAAACCTTGATCTCGTGCATAATTCCAAGTTGAAGGACCATTATCAGTCGATTCAAGATCTTTAATGGCATAGAGACTTTGAAATCGTGTAAAATAGGTATCACTAAAGGTAATAGTATTTATAGATGCTTACGACAAGGTGCTACAATCTAATGGAATGGGTGGACGAGAATCGTAGCAGCCTTGTATGCTACATTCCTTTGCCTCAACTTTCAGAGAATCAAATAACACAACACTTGCGGGAGAGGTTTCTGATGCAAAAAGACCAACACTCCCAGAGACCTATTCTTCAAATAAATATAAAGTCTGACTCACAAAAGCTTCATCTTGCACATCAAACAGAGTCTCGAGAGGTTGTCCTTCCTCACCTAAACAAATGTTTTTCAATTTCTACTTTATTACTACAAAAACAATACTATATAGTTGTTGAGCTACTGTTGAAAGTTACCAATGCAAACTCGGATTCGCCCATGGGAAGTATCTACATGAATCTGATACCATGTATCCGATACGTAGCCACCATCATGCCGCACACACAACTCATGTGTTATTCCTCTATCAATACGAAGAAGTCGTCTTGTGCCTCCGTGAGCACGGTCTAATTCTATTAAATACATGTTCTGGAAATCTCGAATTCTAAATGCGACTCCTAATAAATGAGGAATGACGATTCTCGGTAGAATATTACCTGCAATTGGTCCTTCTGTTGTTACGAAAATGCTGGTGGTGAAAATAAAATCGAAAAATTGACGATTCGTCAACTTCAGAAAGCTTCCTCTACCAAAAGCGTCTGTTTCACGAATCACCGTTCCAGATTGTGAAATGCACTGAGAGTGATTTCTTCCGGCACCACTCATCGTATAGCTGTTGACCATTGTTTATCACAAGCGGTATTCTAACCTCCAAACAGCTTTACCAGAGACACCGAATGAGGTTGAGTCTTCATATGTTGAAGCGAAAGAGTCACGCTTATAGTTCAACTCCCAGCTGGAAAAACCGCGTTGCTGAATTCTTCTTTGTGACAGAGAATTTAATGTATTTGTAAGCTCAGCAAGACTCGAATAAGATTGACCCTGAAGTAGAATACCTGCATCTTAATAAATTACAGTTGTTGCGTAAAGCGTTTCAGAGAGATCCTCTGCATGGCCGAAAATCTCAATTGCTCTTCTTCCCTGTTGCCGGCTCATCGTCTCTGCAGGCTTCATAACGCCTCTGCCTCGCGATATTGTCACGCCAGAGCTCTCCTGGGTGAGAACAACCAAGTGTGGATCGACGCCATGCGCTTCATCTGAAAGTGTATAGGATAAAGATAGATCAAAAATTCCTTATCTCTTAAACTAGAACAAACATAACGTAGAGCAAAACCGTGCAGGAACAGCTTACTAATCATTTCATAAGTTTTTGTTAGAATTTCATTAAGCTCCGCTGGAACATTCTGTACATCGTAAAAACAAAATTCAGTACCGGCTCAGTCATTTCTATAGGTGTCGATAATTGCAAAAAGGATATGATTTTGTTATTTGAGGTAAGCTCAACAGTTTTTTCTTCCTCCTTTCTTTTTTTTAAAGGAAAATTTTGAGTTATTGAAAGATCATGTCGTTGAATAAGAGGGGTTGCTCCTTTTACTATGAGTTGTTGACCATGGATGTGATCAGCCCCGAATGATTTGAGTTGAAAGAAAGAGCTTGGAGCAGTGAGTTCAACCATATCAATTGGGCAATCTTTAAGTAAAGGTCCTATACGAACACTGCGTGTCTCATCATCATTTTCTAATGATTTTGATTGAACACCTATTGATTGAATTTCTTATCTACAATCTTACCATTTTGAAAAGAGCCAGTGTATGTTGGTCTTGGTCCTTCGAGTGCCACATTTAATGTGCCCCCATGTTGAAGGATTCCAGCCTGCAATATTCAGAAAATGAAAACCTACGTGAATTCCAGCACGACAAACTGAAGAAGCTTCATGATAGATACTATCCCCTCCATAGATGGAGAGACTAGTATCTTCCTCACAACCCTGATGTATTTTTTTTTCTTAGAAGTGTTTACCGCTGGGCATTGAACAACTATATTTGTATCACTAAGACCTGCAAAAGTAAAAAAAAAAAAAAGGTACCTTGAAATATAGGATTATTTTTAGCAGCTGTATCACAATCAATATCTACATGTTGACTTTTTTTTTTCAATAAAAAATTAAAACTCACGTTCCTCTATCAGCTAATAGAGTATTTGTTGAGCAAACTATTGCAGCAACATCAGTTGTTCCTATATCATAGAACGTTACAGTTCTGCCCCCTAATCCAATTCCAGCAGCATCCAATCCTGAGAATGCTCTTTTTGCTCCTTCAGGTGTTGCAGCTTCCATTAATACACTACCATAAAAATAAATCCTCTCATTCTTTACCTTGTAATATCATTGCCCAACATGAGATCTCTATAGACACCCGAACATGTTCCAGTTTTGCATTGTGGATCGTGAGCTAAGGTTATGGTTTGCTTCGAGGTTAAATCAAAGCCTAAGAAATATAATCTCAAAAATCAGGCTTGCAGAAAAAAATACTTAACCTATTTTTGTAAGTGCAATACTTATAGTTGCGATTTGATGGCGATTGGATATAATTGCAGGCTCAAGTCCTACTTCTGCACATCGCTGACGTATATCATCAACCGAAGTTATCTGAATGTATGTATATGATGAATAAATGTTCTCACTGATGACATTATCGACGTATTTGGTTTTTTTGGAGGATTTCCATTCCAAAAATAAAAGAGAGTACCTGTATATTTATAAATTACAATCATATTTACCAGTGTTCATGTCACACCAAGCTCGAAATGGTTGAACACTACAACGAGGTGCTAACCAATAAAATCCAGATTGAGCTGCAGGATTACGAATCTTAATGACGTTGCAATCTTCAGCTGCTAATGCCTTAGTGTCTCCTAAAAATTTCATTTTGTGGAAAAAGTTAACGTCTCAAAAATAAAATGACTAACAATTACCTATCATTAAGCCTGCGGCGAGTTGTCGCCCTATTAATGCCATCTCGCCCGCATTGAGATCCAACATTTTTCTTTTTACTTCGCCAAGCTTTTCTTCTGCTCCAGACATGCGTCGGTCAAAACTTTTCATAGACTCCGCGCTAAAAATTGATTACTGAATCATTTTATTCTGACCATGTTTCTATTTTTGGTATAAGATCTTCAACTTGAACTGCAGCATACTGAATTCCGCGTAGTCTCATTTCTAGTGTGCTTTCAATGGATCGTAGTTTGGACGAAAGCACTGGATCAAACTCTGCAGAAATGCAATAGATCAAAATAAAGTCAGCATTTTAGTGGCATACCTCTAACGGGAACCATAAAATACTTGTCTCGAGTATCAGGTGAGTTTGCTGCCTGAATATGATTGAATTTGGTAGTATGATATACTTCACGACGATCCTGTACAATAGTACTTAATCTATTTGTTAGAATTTGTATATCCCGGATTCCATAAACAAATTTATTCCTAACTTTCCCATAACGAGGATGTGGTTTTTGCATTGACACTCTAGAATGTTATTATCAATTTAAATCGCATCACCGTATGAATTGCGCACTACGATTGGAAACGCCATCAGTTGTCATATTGGCAGGGTTAGCTTGATTTGATGCGATTTCTCTTTTGTATAAATTTTGCTTGTATATTGTACTCTTACATCCATGCAGAAGCATCATTAGAAAGCGATATTGCGTATCTATAGAGATTTATACATGATTTTATCCGCACTGGAAAGGTGGATATTCCCAGTCAATGCGTATTCTACTAATACGCGCCGGAGATCCTGTTGATTTTCTTTACTTGCAAGAAATTTTTACATACCGACATTCACGTCAAGGACAACCATATGATCGCCCGCGTCATTAAAGGCTCCTGACCCCCACCATGTCTTGATGTCGCCTGACACATATGCCGTTATTGAGATAAAAAGGCTACCATCTATCGCAAATTCTGGGCCATGGGATTTACCCGCAACACTACTTGCTGTTGCAATCGCCTTTCCAGTACGTACGACATTAGCAAATCCAGCAGCTTGATAAGAAATTAAGATTGCTCTACTTACAAGAGCCTTTCTGACTCAAACAAAACTTTTCTTTCCTTGCACTTAAGATAACTTGTGCGTTTTCCTTAAAATCCCATGCCGAGCGACCATCACCAGACTGAGAAGGGAGATCATACGAAGCTTCTTAAGTAAACCTGTAAAGCTTGTATACAGTCTCCCGCAACAACCTCTCCACCATCTTAAGATTTAAAGATAATTTAGAACCCACTTGTTGTATTCATACTTTGCAACAAAATGCTGATGCGTACATAAACTTTATATCTTGCAGCTTACCATTTAGGCGGTTTGCTTGGTACTGACTGGATTTGAAAATTTGAATTAAGCCTCCATAGCTCCCTGCCATCACCCGCTAAGTAGTTGTGATCTTCATCTGCTACATACCTGCGATTGCAAAGGTGCAGAAGTCGAGAACAACCGGAGCATTTTCCACAGCAAAGTCTCCGTTTGAAACCTGATTATTGTGAAAATGATAATGGAGCTGAAACTGACTTGTAAACACATCTCGCCAGCTGGAGAGTATATGCCAGATACAAGCATCATTATTGGAAAGCTAGAGCTGATAGGGGATACGGAGGAAATCCCAAAGTAATTATGTGTCGGTCCACGCATGGACACTTTCACAACTTGTGCAAGTGCTGGCTTTGTAAAAGAGAGATTCTCATCAAAAGCTTCTGTTAGCCGGCGCAATTCAAAAAGTCTAATCTTACGATCATTTGTTGGAGTTTTGTGCCAATCAAGAACAGTGCTATGAGACTAGAGTGAGCTTTTGTTGTCCACCCACTGCTCATTCTTGTCGTCACTGACTACTGAAATTTGAACCTGGAATACAATGCTGAATATTGAAACTCTCTGTTCGTGCGCTGTACCTCTCGTGGACTGTATGCCCAACGTATATTCAGGCCTTTGATAGTTGTTCTGCTATTCAGAGTTCCGATCCATGACACCACGGTGTCCTCTTCATGGTTGCCTTCAGAGCACCAGTAACCTATCAATTTAACGGTGTAGCACGAGATGTGCAGAACCAACCAGTTCCAGGTTGTAAAGCGCGCTTAGGGCTAAATTGTACAGGATTAGACCCAGCATTCGTTGATGTTGCTGAAGCGTCTACAAAATGGTATAAGCTATCTAAGGCATCGGCACTGCCTTGAACTATGCAGCACGAAAAAAATGCGAGTAAAAAAATCAAAGCATACGGGTTGGCCATACTAAACGGCTCAACAAATCGGCCGCTGTTTGACTCCCTTTAAAAATTTTATTATTATGATGGAAAAAAATATCCATTCCCTCTTAGGATCTCGAGCAAAATATTTCTAAAGTGCTAAAGCAATTCTACGTTAAGGAGCCTCCGCCGACGAATTCCTAAGGATTAAGCATTTCAAAATCTTGCATATACATTCATACCTGCAAAAACATTCCCACGCCAAAAGCAACAGCGCCAGCAAAGGCACCATTAAACACCATTTGCAGACCCGATTTGATTGGGTTTCGATTGATGAAAGACGCCTAAGATAAGAAAGGAGCTCTCCTCTTTGCCTCATACCTTGATTGATCCTAGAGCAAAAAGCGTCATACAAGACAATACAGATGCAACCCAAAAGGCAGCAAGGCGATGTTGCTCTGCCTCTCCTGGGCTCATAAAACTCGACCAAAGTCCAAAACCGCCCAGTGGTACAAGACCAAACGTCAGAAAAGCAAAAAACATAACCGCGCCTAGGGAGCAGCGAAGTCAATTACGGCGCCATGAAACAATTGAAACCGAATAACTGGCTCTATTTTCTGAGTACCTCGCTTGTGTGGAGTGGGATCGTCTGTGCTACATAAGAGACCTAATTCTTCCGCCATCATGTGCGAAATGCAGAAATCCTGATAATAAATGAGTAATAGAGTGTACTTACTTTGTACTTGAAGGCTATGTCAACCATAGTTTGTGCATCCTCTACGATACTTTCTAAAATAATAAATTTATCCCACCTTTTGTGAAGTTGTACTTGTGTTCGTAAATCTCCATCATTTCTTGCTTTTCGCCTTCAGGAAAATTTTCTACCTCCCTGAAAGTTTCTGAGATCTAAAAACAAAAAACCAACCATATTTCACGCTGCTTCTCACTCTCAAGGAAATCATATTCTGTGCTTGCGCTTACGTACTACAAAAATTTATGTATGTATAATCTCTTCGACTATGTAATGAGATTATATCACGCCAAATAGAGGTACCAGAGGCTTCAAGGCACTAAGTCTAACCTCTCCAAATCCCATCGAAGTAGCATCCGCAAGTAGATTACCTAGAGCTACTATGATTGTCTGTGTGGGAATCAGATGTGCCCCTACGCAGCCAGCAACGAGCGCGAAAATTGTCACAATGCCATCTAAGCCTCCGAAAACCAGTGCTTTGAGATAATCAGATGAAGTATTAGCGTGTTTCTCCAAATGACTATGGCGGGACATATTTGCATGTAGACGCCTGAGAGATTTTCGACCATAAGCAGCACCTCTTACTTGGATGTTTCCAGATCTCGCGCCTTGAACGCATCTCTCACAGATTGATATGGAATATTTACTTGACGAGATCCCGCCGGACGTGAATCAGCACTATTGACTCGAGTGATCCCAGTCGTAGCACTTTGCAATAAGGGCGCCTGTCTGGTACCATTACCCTCTAAATCCATAGTGGCACGATAGCAATATCAGACCTTTAAAAAATCTGCTCCACTTGCTGTTGTTGACAGGCAATGAATGCCGCAAATACTGCCGCTTACACAGCAGACATCACAAAACTACAGTTTGGCAGAGGTTTGTAATTGCCGCCAATTGCTTTTAATCATTCCAATAATTTAGAGCTTGACGGGTGCCGTTGTCTGAACCATTGTGAAGTTAGGCTAATCTTAACAGATCAACTGAGAGGTAACAATCGTCGCACACCCCAAGCACAAAGGTTTGAGATAAATTTTTCTAGCTAAGTTTTCTGTCAGCATTATACGACAAGCCTACGATTATTCAGCGAACTTTGCAAAAATAAAAGTGCGACAGGCTGTATTGGATCTAAGATCAGTATTAGATAAACAAGGAGACCTTGCTGAATTTGAGATAGCGTGTTTAGTGAATTTATTTCCTCGAGATCCAGCTGAGGCAAAGGTTAGTGGAAAAAAATTTGTTCTTTAAATAATCGGAAATTTCTACAGTGCCTCGTACCATCCCTCTCCCGTCTAAGTGATGTCCGATTAACACAAATATTAGAAGAACTTGAAAGCTATCGTATTTTTGCTTCCTAATAAACAATTTACAGAAAAAATTATAAAAATAATGATTTATAAAAAATTAATGAATTGTGTAGAAAATAATTTAAGCTTCTTGAGCCTGCAATCCTGAGATAGCAGAGGCAGGATTAATTTTTCCCTCTTTTTCCGGTAGCTGGACGATATCAGAATTTTCGTTTTGATTAATGTTGTTAAGATGACGTTTTGCCCGTACATATAAAAAATCAAGATTCTTGACACGTCGAGTTGGAACTGATTTTCTAAAGCCCAAGCAATTTTTTGGTTGACCCAATTTTCTTTCAGTTATTTTACCAAAAGCAATCACTTTCTTATAATTAGGATCTAATAGAAGTATATCCCTAAAAGCTGAATTATCGAGTCCTTCTTGTTGTGTCAAACTTTTCGAATCCTTTGACTTTGAATACTCTAAAATCCTTTGATATTCTTCTTCTTCTTGACGTCTTCTTATTGAGCTCTGCTTATCGTATGGTGGTTGTCCAAATATTCTTCTTCCAAAATCAGTAGCTCTCGCTAAAAATTCTGACTCAGCCTCTTCTGCTGGTTGATAAGCGCCAGTTTCCGCTCTATGGAATTCTGGCGGACTCGGCCCAAAGTAGGGATGCGGATGTTGCCGTAACTTTTCTGCCATAGTAAACTTAGTTGTTATTATATATTGCACGTTTAAAAATGTCCAGGCACCAAGATGACCACCATCTGGTCTATGATCACTATTATTTTTCTGCCTGTCGGCAGTGTGCTTGCCGCGGCAATACTCTCTGGTTATGAGACACTTGAGAGAATTGCCCGTAAAATCTGTCGTATTGAGTTACAAATAGGACCGGCAACATTGCCTTTGCCATCATTAATATGTTTGACCTGTGGTTTATGTGTATTTGGAGAAGACATATCGCTTAGACGACTTCGTAATCAACGTGAAGCATTGACTCTTGAGCCGCTTGAATTCAATGAGACGTGGCGTGCATCATTATGGCGACATCAACGCAATTGGTAAGCTTGATTTATTATTCTAAAAATAATCTCAGGTGGCTCTCATTAAGCAGTCTGTTATTATGGTTGTAAGTAAAGAAAATATGTTACATTATTAGAATTGTATGGCGTGTATCGGCAGTTGCGGAAGCTTTCAGGAAAAAAGTCAAGGATCTGGAAGAGTTAAAGATAAGTGCATTGCGTGAACGTGCAAAGCAACAAGAGGTGCTGTCAGCAAATTCTACACCAAAACCCAAACAAGAAAAAAAACGAGATTAAATGAAATTAAAAAAAAATGAGATGAAAAAATAAAGATTTAAGAAATGAGATTAAAAAAAAAATTAGATTTATATAAAGGAATTCATAATAAAAATGCAGTAGCAATGACAGTAAACCTTTTTTGTGAAAGTAGTATATAAATTAATTATGTATCAGGAACATCAATGCGAATTTTAAGTTTTCTAATTTATAAAGCCATAAAAAAGAAGTATACAAAATGTCAAAACGCCAACAATCAGATATATCAAAAGATTATAATGAATCTAGTTCTCAAAATAATAAATCTATTATTGATTTAAAAAAAAATGTTTATCATACCTCAAATATTTATAAGAAAAAAAAAAAAAATATTAAAGTTTTTGATGTAGTGAATATTTTTGATGAACCAAGTCCAACAAATAAAGATACGGGAAAAAAAATTAATTGTATAAATACATCTTGTGTAAGTAATTTATTCGATGATATTTTATGAATTAGCTTATTAAGCCTTTCACTATTCCTAATTATTCTGCAAAAGAAATAAATTCAAATTATCAATCAAATTTAATAAATTCTGAAAAAAATAATAATAATATGCAATCAGAATCAGGAAAAGATGAAAAAAATAATGAATTTTGCATTAGACGTATAGACGAGTGAGTTTGTGATTTTATATTCTATTTCCAGAAAATCAGTTCAAATTATACAACCACCAAATACACAAGACAATATCTGTAAAGAAAATTTGAAAGCAACAGCTCTCCAAATTTTAAATCCTTCAAGAACAACAAATTCATCAATATCAATCTCATATGAAGTTGGTACACAATGCAATTCTTTATTTGATGATAGCTTACAAGAAAATGATTTCTCTGAATCTTCAAAAAAATTTAATACTGGCTATATTAAAGAATCAGCTGAAAACATAACAAATTTTTCAGATCAAAATTCAAACAAAGAAAATCTTTCCAGTCATAGTAGCTTCGCAGATAATAGAGAAATTATACAAGAACAATTCATTGAGAAGACCAAAGATGAAATAAATGTAATTAATACTAAAAATGATACGATTGCTGAAATTATTACACGCCTTAACAAAGATGAGCAAGGTCATTCTAGGGTATTTATTCAAAAAAATAATATTATTGAGTCTAGCAGCAATCTCACAATTGATATATCGTCAGAACGACTTCCTTCTTCTCAATCACTCTCTGATTCATCATTCCATCAAAGATTCATCGAGACTAATCGTTCTCCAACTCAGCAATGTGTAGAAGATTTCGATGTAAAAGATAAGCTATCAGCGATTGGTGTCAATTATAGTGGCACAAATAAGTGCATTCACAAATACTGTGAGACAAAATATTCCAACAAGAACAATGGTCACACTCATGATGCATCCAAGTCACGCGGCGCAAGAGATGTTCAGAGTTCAATCCAATCCCTGCAAATACCGAGGGATGAACCACAATTGAATGCAGTGTTAGAACATGTCACAACTTTGAACCCCGACTTAAAATCAAATAAATTAATTTTAGAGTTAACTTCATCTACAAACGGCGCAGGATGCATTGAAGAAATCTTGAATAATAACTCAAATGCGAATGTAAATAATCTTGCAACAACCGAGCAACAACGCGAATTTTTTTCAATTGACCCTGCGGTAACTTCGTTTAGGAATTCGGATGATTTAAATCCAGATAATGGATGGCAAAAAATCGATAAAAATGATATGGAAGAAAGTAGCAAGTTTATAATTCGACAATCAAACGATAAAAAAGAGAATGCATATGAATCGAGTACTAGCAATGATAGTATAAATTTGAATGAACTACCACTGAATAAGCAAACTCAAAGTTGTTCTCTCTTAAAAAAAAAATCCCTTGGTTCTTCTGATTTGCATGTAAAGAGTTGTGAGTTGACAAATGATGTGCAAGACAAGATATTGAATAAGGAGTGTTCGGATATAATTCAGCAAACTGAAATCCTCGACAGAGAAAAATCAACGAATCATCACATCAATTCACAGAATACAACCACTATTGGTAAATCTCATGAGACAACATCGATTATTGAAGAAAATTGTAATGAAATTGAGGAAATCATAGACAGCATTGAAAAAGAGCCAAAAACATCAACAGAAAAAAATAATGTTTTAGAAATTAAAATAAATGCAACAGAATATAACCCACTTAATTACGATTCAAATGATTTTAACATATTTGAAGATAGCACAAATTATTGCAAACCTACAAAATCAGACGCGTTTTTTGATAAAAATAATCACAAATTTAAGCATGAGATAATTATTCAAAATAAAGATGAAGATATTTTCAACTTAGATAATCAATTGCAACAACACGAAAAACAGCTACCAGTTTCAGAGGCTTTAGAGACTCATTGTCGATATAAAAGAACGGAAACACACAATCGAGATCAGCTCACGAAGATTCGCACTCATGACATACCTATAGAAACACACATTCAATATAAGCTTATGAAGACCCACACGCAAGATAAGCTTATGAAGACACACATTAAACATGAACTCAAAAAAACACTTAGACAAGATCAAGCTATAAAAACATGTACTCTACAACAAGCTTTAGAGACACACGCTCAAGCGACAATGACACAAACTCAAGATAAAGGTGTAGAGAAACACATTGAAAATCAAGTGACAGAAATACACACTCAAGTTCAACCTGCAAATACGCAAACTGAAACAAAAAATCAAAACAAACTTATAGAGACACAAGTTCAAAGTAAAGCTGTGCAAAAATATACTCGAGATCAAACTAGAGAGTCATGTACTCATGAACAAGTCGTAAGGACATACACTCATGACCCAGCTATAGGGGCTGTCACTCAAGCTGAAACGACATCAGATCAAGGTTCCGATTATCTTATACAAGAAAAAGCTGTTAAGACACACGGCAAAGATAAAGCAACGGAAACATCTACTCAAGATCAAGGCATAGAGACACGCGCTCAATATAAAGCTACAGAAATGTTCATCCAAGACCAGGTTACAGAGACATTGACTCGAGTTGAAGCAAGAGTGAAACTCGCTGAAGTCACGGAGACAGTCATTCAATATAAAGTTACTGAGAAATTGACTCGAGATCCTGCTACAGGTACACACCCTGAAGAGAAACATTCAGAGGTACTCATTCGAGGTCGAGCCACAGAGACACGTACACAGGATCAAGCTGTACCGACATGTACTCAAGATCAAGCTGCAAACATATGCGTTCAAGATAAAACGACAGAGGCGCACACTCCAGATAAAGGTACAGAGACATGCACTCAAGATCACGCTACAGAGACATGCAATCACAATAGAGCTACGGAGACATGCACTCAGGATAAGGAAACGGAGACGTGCACTAAAGAT